>JADLZK010010378.1:0-154062 GCA_015847255.1 Hyparrhenia diplandra | reverse complement strand
TAGTGACACCTAATTTGAATAGTAATACGGAATTTGAATAGTGTCAGAAATAGTAACTCATGAATTTTAAAATTTGAATTCCTAATCCTAATAATTCCAAGTGTCCTCTAGTTATATTTTTATTGTGTTGAGTGGTATCGATGAGGTTAATAATATTGGAAAGTATATTACAATTAAATAAAATCCTTGTCTCATAATGGAAGAAATAGATAGCCAAATCAAAAATGAACGTAAGATAAAAGAATATCCCCTAATGAATACTTTACTAATGGAATAAGCAAATGGCCCGCTATAAGAGAAAAAGAAGTTTATTTTAAAAAGAGAAATTTATAGGACTTAATCAACTTAAGCAAGAAGTTGAGTTGAATATAAATAACAAGAAAAACATTGAGGATCACAAAGTTATAAATATTATGCATAATAATAAAAGATAACCATATAAGTGAAGATGAGCAAATGGGAAACAAATAATAAGTTGTTATTAGAAAGTTACTAAGAAGAAGAAGTAGATAATGCTGAAAAATTATAATGATTTTATAAACCCCAGGTGATGATGAACTATGTAATTTAGATAATGCTATGGAAGGATTAGATATAATATCTAATCCATAATATTCCCTAAGAACCAAAAAATCAATTCAATGGACCAAGATACACCGTGCACATGATTGGGTAAAAGGTAGAGGTGACTATAATAAAGTGTACCCTTCGTGATATTCTATCCTAGTCAAGATAATAGAGCTACATGCAAAGCATATGTTTAAAGCAAAGCATGTGTTTCATGTTTAAAAAATCAAATAATCAAATGGACATGAAGTAGAAATAGAATTAGAAGATAGATTTTAGCTAAAGGAGTTAGAATTTTAGAGAATAGAATAAATAATTTAGAAGAAGAATTAGAAGAATTAAGAACTAAGATAGAATTCACATACATAAAAAAAAATGAAGAAAAGCCTTGCAATATCAATTAAAAGATCAAGCAAAGATAAATAAAATAAAAAAAGGTTAAATAAAAATAATGATAAGACTATGCAATTAAAAGATACCATACCAAATTTTGGAAGTAGATTTATAGTTATTTGCCATTTAAAAGAATTAGTAGGTATAAGAATACCAAAGAAAAATTAAACCTAACCCCTACAATTACCTATAAAACATTAGCATTATTAGATACCTACAGACAAAAGAACTTAATACATGATAAGTATTTTGTAAAATGCCCTAAATAGTCCATACAATAGATCAAAATAAAGTAAATGTTCACCATATGTCCGAATAACTAGATTCCATAATCAAATAGCTTTATAATGTTGAAGTATAAAAAATAATACAAAGTATAATATGAGATCATTAATAAGAGACCTATCCAGATAAATGGATATGTTGTTAGGTCTAAGATTTTACAATTTTCCTCAGGCAAACAACAATCATACATGAGCAAAGGAATTACATTTGTACCCTATCAAGATAATATCCCATACATAAAGTATGGTAAGAAATATAAATTAATTTAGAAATTGAAGGAACCAAAAAGAATACAAAATGAAGAGTTAGGTGAAAATATAGAAGATTTTATATAACAAACACATGTATAGAATGCTTTGGTTTACAATCTTAGCCAAATTGGTATAGAGATATAAAATCTAAAAAAAGATATAGATAAAATAGTTCAAAAGATTGGAAGATATCCAAATAATTGAGAAATACCAATAAAGCATTGGATAAGAATGGTATAACAGCAAAATTAATATAATAAACCCAAATTACATAATTAAGACTAGTCCTATAGAAGCAACACCCAAAGATATAGCTGAATTTAAAATGCATATAGAAGAACTATTAAAGCTAAGAGCAATAAGAGAAAGTCGAAGTCCTTCATAGATTAGCAAGATAGTTAGAAATCATTTAAATAGCTAGAGAAAAATCAAGAATGGTTATTTAATTATAAAAGACTAAATGATAATACTATAGATGATGGTTATAATATCCCAAATAAAACAAGAATGGATAAATAGAATTCAAGGTCAGAATATTTCTTAAAAATTTGATTTAAAAGCGTGTTTTTGGCAAGTAAAAATGAAGTAAGAATCAATAGAGTGGATCGCTTCACATGTCCTCAAGGTCATTTTGAATGGATAGTAATGCCTTTAGATTAAAATGCCCCTCGCATTATTTCAAAGGAAAATGCAAAATATATTTAATGAAAATCTAGAATTTATAATAGTTTATATTGATGATATTTTAATCTTCTCAAAATCTTACAAAGAACATATAGCTATTTAGAAACATTCTTTAGAAAGGTAGAACAACATGGATTAATACTATCTAAGAAGAGAATGGAAATATGCAAAAGAAAAAGATAAACTTCTAGGTCATGAAATTGGAGAAGGAAAAATTCATTTGCAAAACATATTGCTAAGAAAAATTTTACAATTTCCTGATGTAATGAATGATAAAAAAGATTTTGAACAATTTAGAATAGTAAATTATGCTAGAAATCATATTGAAAATTTAGCAAAGTTATCGACCTTTGTATAAACTAAGGAAAATGGACAAAAATACTTTTAACTCAAGATATAAAAGCTAGTAAGAATTATAAAAAAAAAAATTAAAGATTTAAAACCCTTAGAGTTACCCTTAGAGGCTAATTATTTTATTATAGAGAGACAGATTTAATCGTAATTAGATGGGGCTATATACTTAAGCAAAAGCCTAGTAAATATTCATCAAAAGTTAGAAGAAAAATATGTAGATATAAGTTTCCGTGTAAATATATATAAGTTAAAAGCACAAATAATACCGGAGAGAAATTTAGCAGCTATAAATGCTATAAAATGCTTTTAGATTATATTTAGGGTTTAAGGAATTTACGAAGTAACGCATCAGAAGTTTATATGTAAATACTATAATAAAGTTATAGCAAAGAAAAGTTCAACTAGAAGATGGGTTTTGTTTGAAGACATTATTACCGAAATGGTTATAAAGTTATATTTGAGCATATAAAAGGGAAGGATAATATCCCTCACTTCTTAAACATATTTTCACGATTCATCCCGCTTTGCAGAATGAAGAGGATCAAGCCCTAGTCCATATGAAACCCAATTTTACCATTTGGAAATGATAATAAGCTAAGAATTCTTCCCACCAAAAAACCTTTAACTTCAAAACCCAAAAATAATGTTATTTAGATAATGTTCAAGAATGCATATTAGATAATTCCCCGTATCAATATAATAATAAAAGGATGAAAAAAGGTTATATGTTAGCAATATTAAATAGCCCGGGTAATATTTTCATATAATCAATGAAAATGCAATCAAGATTAACACCGAATATAAAGAAGAGAATCCTTTCAGAGGTGTTATATATGAAGGAGCTTAGGCCGAATTTACACAAAATATGAAGAAGTTATAGCTCAAAAAAATAGAAAGAAAGAATAAAGGGGAATACAATGGAAAAAAATATTCCGTTGATGAAGCTTTATCATGGGCAAGAAGGTTGATAGGAATAAATTACTCATAGAGCCGTAAGCAAAAGACTATATATTCAAAAGCATAAAAAATAAATGAGAATAATATCAATATGACCAAAGATAAATACCTCGCTTCGTTCAACAAGAGTTCCCTCATATAAAGATATTAAAAAAGATATATTGAATGAAGATATTATTGAAAGAAAATAAAAGAAAGGCTAGAAGCCATAATCCCTCAATTAAAGAAAAATATAAAAGAAGAAACCACTCTAGAAGCAAGATATGAAATAAAATGAAAATTTCATTCAGAGATACCAAGAATATGAAGAGAATATAAAGAAAGATTATGAGGAATACATAAAGAAAGATTAGTGATTCAAAATGAATATAAATATATCCGACATGATAATAATGAGAAAGAAAATAATGAAAATGATAGATGAGAACATGTTAGATATTCGTGGTCATGGGCAAACTACCGTAATATTAATAAACCCGAGATACCGGATTTTGAAGATATTGATTAAATAAGCAAAATCAATATATTGAAGTTCTATGAATATATATATAGTTGCATATGTTGATAAGGTGTTATCAACAATTTGGCCGGAAATATTATAATACACATGCCGAAGTTTTGATTTGATACGGTGCAACATCAATCAATTGGGCGGAAGACCGTGATACCCATAATACCGTGAATAATTTTCAAAAATATGTTCAAGGAAATGCATAACCGAAAGAGATATTGGTTACCGCTGATGATTATTGAAGCTCATCGACGCCCACGACAAAATGAAGAAAAATGTCGCCACGCCAGCCGAAACAAGAACCCATCCACAACCAAAGACATGCATGAAGATGAAGCAAAGACAAGGTCTTTGTCGCGCAAGCCAGCTTAAAGGGCCGAGCACTGAACGCCTCTTCTTATCCGGCCAGAGGAAAGGTAGAAGATGCCACGATAATTGAAGGGGAAGCCACGCTGTCGCTCCGGTAAGATAACCATGCCGTTCCCCAGATCAAAGGACAGCTCAGCGCATCGGGCCAAGGACTAAGGCATATCCTCGAGTGAAGTCTCCAAGGCCCTCTCGCCTCTATAAAACCAGGACGCCTCTCGCGATCCGCCAGAGCAGCTGCAGGAGCATCACTGACCCTCACCGAGCGAGCCCCTCAAAGATCGGCGACACCACCACTCCATGCCTGGGCCCCGACCCTCGCAGCACGGCGATCAAGCCAATACCACTCAGTAGTAGCACTCCACTACCACCACCGTCGATAATACCACCCTTGTAATTAGTTTTGTGACGAGGTCCTCGCGATCCTCTCCCGCCAAGGTAATAAGGTTTGTGCTATGCTTGGGGTTTCCGAAAAGGGAAAAGCCGGATGTAAGCTTGTTTGCTTTAATGGAGCAGCTTTAGCTTCGGAGAATCGCTCAGAGTCGCCCATGAAGTTTGAGTCTATGCTACGGACCCTAGAGGAGAAGCCTCCCTCAGGCTATTGTTCTCAGATTGTTCTCGCAGCTAAGCCCACTAGCTTGTAGAGACCTCGGAGAAAGAACTCGAAGTCACAGAGAAGTGCTCTTCGGGTGGAACTGCCGCCTCGACGATAGACGCCTTAGCGCTCCCCACGTCAATTTACCTAAAAACCGCCATCGTGTTAGCAAGTAGAGGATAGGATTAGTCATCGCCTTTCCTCTCAAGAGAGCTAGTGATGCATACGCGAGTAAATCGGTAGGATCAACACAAAGCAGTAATAACGCCAGAGGCGCGTAAAAAGTCTAACATACCAAAACCAATAAACAAGTATGAACACATACACAATGGTTTTTGAATATGCAGCAGATATAAAAGTGCACCATATATATATATATATATATATATATATATATATATATATATATATATATATATAGGTGCACTTTTATACACCCGAGTAACTACTAACCACCGAGAGTATCCACGGTAACCTGCTGTCCGGCATCGTAGGGACCTGGCTGCCGGCTTCCCTAGGCCCTCGTTAGTGGATCACGTATATCAACCCCGTTAACAAATATTGAATCTTGCTTGCGTGAACTTCGGCCGCGGGCTGATTTAATAATTTTCAAATATATGTCACGGCCAGTTTGCTCACGTACTTAGTACATATGTATACGTAACCTTTATATAACTATCTTAATCTTAAGCGTATATATACATACTAATATGAGAAGAGTATATACACATACATTGTGAATTTGAGTGTATATACAAAGAGTATGTACAATATACAATACTTTTTTTTTATGAAGGAGTAAGTATATACACATACTTTTTTGAATGGGAGCGCGATATATACATAATAATTTGAGAAGAGTATATACACATACTTTTTTTTAAATGGAGTATTTGTACATATACTTTTTGGAATAGAGCATTTATACATACTTTTGAAATAGAGTATTTACACATACTTTTGAATGGAGAATGTATACATACGGCAAGGTTAAGATAGTACAAGTGAATACTAGTACGTGCCAAGATATATAAAACGATGGGATACTTTTTAACAATAAAAATATATGTGCATACTTTGGTGAGAAGGGTATGTATACATACTTTCAACAAAAAAATACACCAATGTATCATCCGTTTACATGCTGATAACACGTATTTAAACTCAACAGATATGCCTACAATCACTTTCGTAGATTCAGTAATGAACTCTGAACTTGTTACTTCAGTGTGCTATAGTAGATATAGTCGAGCTTTCCTGACTGACATCATGGATTTCAATCTAATAAAACCAATCAGCAACTATTGTCGTAATAAGCCCAAAAAAAAAAAATTAGGAGATGTGATACAGAAACTTGATGCATACCCTCTTATATATGCAGGCGTTCCTTATACTGCAATCCAAAACAAATATATAAAGTGATACTGCAATTGAAAATATTATCAAAATGATACGATCTAGAAAAAAGTATCTTAAACATATTAATCTGTGGAAAGTATATAAAACATACTCTACTCTGGCTGCCGACCCAGCGAATTCGAATGGCGGCCGGCGATGCGTGAATACGTCGATCAGGACGATGCAGGAAAGGAGGCGCGGTGCAAGCACCTGACTTGACGGGCCCAGCACGCAGGATCCAGATCGTTCGGGAGGGTGTCGCTCCAGCCGCGCCGCTGCGGTGTTAGGGCCGCTGCGGTGGCTGGGGCCGCACTGCTGCCAGGGGCCGCCGAGCGCGCCGGCTAACAGCGCCGCCGCCTGGGGCCGCGGAGAGCGATGGTGGGGAAGAGGGACCGTCATCGCGCTTGAGGGAAGATCTAGCGTGCAGCACCTCGCCGGGCGTCGGCGACATGAAGCGGATGAATGTGTTGCGTCGCCGAACTGACTAAATGAGTAGGAACATGCTGTCAGCCATGATTTATGCCTACGTATATACTGACCCACCGTCTCCCCAGATCCGCTTTCACGCTAATAATCAGGACATCCGCTCCTAGTTTCATTTTAAAATCATGCAAATACGCATGCCGGTACCGTACAAACGGATCAAGTTTTAACCCGTTAGCTCCCCGTAACAGGCGGGCTGCCCTCTCGTGTGCACCTACCTACACCTAGGGTGTAGGAAAAATTTACCATATATATATATATATATATATATATATATATATATACTATATATATATATCGGCTGCTGCCACCAGATCTGAAAAGCTGCCATTGGCGTAGGAAGGGAAACCGCCCGTCTAAAAATTGGTAAATACCAAATAATAATCTCCAAGAGAAACAACCAGTCAGCCAATCGAATCCACGACGAAGATATGGAGCACGGCTCGGCGGCCAGGAGCACCTCAGGCCACTCCTCCGGCTATAACGAAGAGAGACGCTGCTACGCCAATCGGTATGGAGGTGGGCGACGCCGCCTTGGGGCCCGCCACCACCATGGGAGGAGCCGCCATCACGCCATGTGGATGATGTCGATCGAGGAAGACGCTACCGCTCCACTGGTAGGTGCCGCGTGCCTCGAGGTGATCCGCTGACCCACGCGGAAGATGCCGGGCCAAGAGCGACGGCCAGAGCTTTGGCGTCAAGCTAAGGCCGCAGCCGCCATCACGGCCTCGCCTCGACCGCGATTTGGACGCCCGCCAGGCCGCCAGTGGGGGCAAAGGAGCCCACGCCACCTACGCCTCTATGCCGCGTTACGCCAGTGCCACGAGGGCCCGCCGCTCGACACCGCCATCGCCGAACCCCGCCACGACCTTCGCCGCCCGTCGAACGGCCGCGCGCCCGGGCGCCGTGAAGGGAATCCTCCACCCGCCTCCCGATGGAGATCGCGCCGCTTCTACTCGCTGGGGGATGTGGGGAGAAGCGCCCGCCCGCCGCCCGATTACGGGGTGGGAGAGGGCCGCCAAGCATGTGCGGTGGGGGCAGGCTGCCGTAACATTGCAAACGGGAGATTTGCCGCATGGAGTATATAGTAATAGGCACCGCCCATATGCGGCGAAATTTGTGGACACGAGTGAATGCAGAGATACTTAAGGCTAGTCTTAAATGCAAGTTCCATGGGAGTGTCACATACACATTAAATAGTCTGCCACATTAGCAAAAATGCCGACTTGGCATGGTCATTAAATGAGGAAGTTTCATCGTGATAAGAGAGGAGTTTCCTCCCCATGAAACTCATCCGCTCGGTTACCTAGTCTATAGTCTTGGTAATCGTGCCATGAAAAAGGCATTAAGACCGGCCTTTACGCCATGCAACTAAACCGGAAGAACAATTGCTACCATATACTTAGGAGTCCACTTTCGAGTTGGAAGCCCTAAGATTTAAGGCAATTCAGAATCGCTAATGGGGTTTCGTTTGATCCTTCCCATCGTGGTACGCCCCTAAACCAACCAAGTATATATAGTGTTACCGATATTGTGCAAAATTTATAGTTTTTTTTGCTTAATGTTTGCATTATTAATTTAGTTAGCGCTCATAGGATACCATTTTCGAAAGTCCCGCAAGATCAACGCTGGCTGGGTATTCATCTAGTTAACTTGTTATGCTAGACACACTACTCAATATTTTGTTTACTGGCGGCACTAGCACGACGGACGGACGTATGCCGCCTAGACGCCCATCGCCCGCCAAACCTTTAATCAAGTCCAATTCCCCGCACCGTGATGCCCCCCACCGCCCGCCACCACGGATTGTGGTGCCCCACCTCGCCCAATTGCATCGCGACGCGCCTCGCCCCGCCCGCCGCCCGCAGATCGCGACTCCAACGACCATGGGGAGCCTTCCGGTTTCCAAAGTATGCCAGAGGAGTACGGCCCTAGCCATGGCGAGTTTCGTACCGACCGAACAGCCATGAGGGAGCTTGACTTCGACCGGCTCTAATTCATGGGAGTGCGTGTAGCGTAAGGTGGGAGAAGAAACACTTTGATCTCGCTTTTGAAACAGCCGGAAACCAATAGTTGAAACATACACATGAAAGTAGTTGAAACACTTGAAACACCATTCAAATACTAGAAAAACACACCCGATCTACTTTTGAAACATCCAAAAGAACAGCTTAAAAAACATACATCAAACTAGATGAAACACTTGAAACGCCATTCTAAAACACTAGAAAAACACACCCGATCTACTTTTTGAAACATCCAAAAAGAAAAAAGCTTAAAACATACGACTAAAACTAGATAAAACACTTGGAACATCCCTTCTCAAACACACTTGAAACTATTGCACCCATCCGTAAACATCGAATAAAACACATACCACATATGCGAAAACACATGCAAATATTCGATAAACACGATTGCAATTTGCATCAAGAAAAAAAAAGATGAAACATATCTCTCAAACATGTGTAACACTCAAAACGCATTTTATTGCATCATGCCTTCCGAAACAAATGTAACATATCTCGATCTACTTTTACAATATACAAATGGTTCGGGCTTGAAACATACCTCTCAAACATCTCAAAACAAACAAATGAAACATTCAGGGAAAGAAAAGCATGTCGTGGCGCCTCCCGGCTGGGGCGGGAGGGAGCCGCACACGGGCGGCACGCTGGATTGGTGACCGTCGGTGGGAAGACGGGGCCTAGAGCGGGCGACCTAGGGCGGCAGAGAGCTCAGAGAGGACCAGCGGGCGCGATTTGAGCCGAAAGTAACATGCACGGCGAGGTGCAAAGAAGACGCTGGGGAACGCTGCTAGCCGCCATTCCCCGCAAATGCGGAGTGGGGAGCCCCGCAAGGCGGTGGCGCTACCGGGCGGCGGAGGTGCGAAAATTGAAGCTTCAAGTATGTGAAATGACGGTCTGGCATGCAATCGCTAGTCCCGCTCCTGTATTATAACCGAATAGAAGTGCCTTTAATCCCGGTTGTTCAAACCGACCTAAAGGGGACCTTTAGTTCCGATGAGCAATCCCGTTGGGAAACCGACTAAAGAGGGTACGAACTGGTATTGTATGTCTTTCGTGGTACTAGTGAAGGCTCTAGAGCTAGTTAGACAATAAGGCGCTGCATCAGCCCAGGAAGAGCCGTGTGTCGCTGGTGGGTTGGAAGTCGGCGGGTGGTTTTGCCATGGCTCGCTAGCTACGTACTACCTCTGGCTGGCTGGGTGGGTGGTTCCTCTCCTCGGATCCCTCTCGATCAAGGTTGGACTTGGACAGTGGGACAGGTACCTCTAGCTCGCCTCGCTCGCTTTCCTGGGTTCCTTCCTTGTACAGCACGCACGCAGGACCAAGCAGAATCACTCACTCGCGGCGAGCCTAGAAGACACGACACACTTGGCGACAGTGGCAGGCAGCTGATGCTGATCCTCACTCAACTCCACCGGTTTCGCAGCGCCCTCTGGCTGCTGCTGATCCTAATAATAATGCAATGCAATTATGCAAAGCCAGTGGGTGGAATTCCGCGGGCAGCCCCCCGTGGACGACGAAGAGAGCCCGCACAGACCGAGACTCTTCACTCACTCGTGCTGACTGACTGACTGACTGCGACGACAAGAGAGCCCGTTTTCCGGGTGGTGCTAGACGCCTCGGCGACTGAAAACTGTACATGGCGTGCGTGCAGCCGTCCGCCGACCGCACACGGTTCAAGAAATTGGACCGAATTACTTATTTTGGGCCTTCCCGTGCGATTTGGGGACTGTTTGTTTCGATGCACCTGGGCCTTCCTTCCCGTATTAGAGATTAGTACCTGGGCCTACAATCAAGTTTTTGAAAGAATACATTGGGCCCTCAATTAAGCAGCCTGCTGCTATTGGAGTTGGGTGCCCAAAGCAAAAACTGGAGTTACAACAACACACGCCAGCAAAAAAAAATGCACACCACTAAAATCTGGCCCACATCCACTCAAAGGAAAGGAAATCTGGCCCACTCAAAGAATGTTGTCTTTTTTTTTTTTTGATAGTCTTGACCAGGCAACAAAATCTCACCACAGACAACCCAATTTAGACGTACGGTAATCATCATTTTAAACGTACCCCTCCATCTTAAAAAAAAAAGTATCGTTTTAGCTTTTGTAGACTCATCGTTTAACCATACGTCTTATTTAAATTATTTGTATAATTTTTTTTTTTGTTATGACTTATTTCATCAATAGAGATACTTTTAACAATGATTTATTTATTTTATAATTTGCATAAATTTTTTGAATAAGACGAAATGGTCAAACATGATGTTTGAAAAACCTAAAACGACAATCTTTTTAGATGGAGGGAGTATCGAGTATTAGGGGACGTACGGACGGCCAGCGTGGATGACAGGTGTTTCTTCTAATCAATCCTGTCTAGTGCTAGAGCCAGTGCATCCCCTAAACAAGACCTACAACAAAGTTATTTTCTATTTATTGACATTTGATAAAGGAACTTTTTGTTGACAATTTCGTTTCTTGTAACCCAAAGTACATAGGTCCTTGTACTTGCCCATATATAGATAAAATAATTAGCACAAGTAGTGCAATTAGCACATGTTTCTAGGTACCAGCTTCATCTAGTGCTCGAGATGTCCATAGGTAGGTCTTGTCATTTGCACAATTGCACATGTCCGGGTTTTTTTTTTTTTTAGTTTTTTGCGACCAATATGTCCGGTAGTTTGGCACTCACATTACGTAGTAACAGGTTGTTGTCTGTCGGTGGTTTTTTAGAACAACCTCCCTCCTATTTTGGCCCTTCAATACATACCTAGAAGCACAAATATCCCTTTTTCAAACAACAAATATACTTTCCTCCGTTCATCAATCTCCTTCGTTTTAAGCATTGTGCACATAGACCAAGAAACACTCATGGACCACGTCCTTTACAATAAATCTGTGATCTAATTAATGTGCATGTCCGCATACAGCCAAGGAGCAGCCACAAACCCTCGCATGCAACCAATCCTAATTTTTAGGCAGGAGTCACACACTGTGGACCACTTTAGACGAAGGAGATTGTTGGGAAAAAAAATTGCTTAGACGAAGGAGATAAATGGATGGAGGGAGTAAAAAATGAATCATTCCAAAATCTTACAATGGAGGACTCATGGCCCAGCGACCT
Organism: Hyparrhenia diplandra; assembly: GCA_015847255.1. Taxonomy (NCBI): domain Eukaryota; kingdom Viridiplantae; phylum Streptophyta; class Magnoliopsida; order Poales; family Poaceae; genus Hyparrhenia; species Hyparrhenia diplandra. The sequence goes on along the minus strand of JADLZK010010378.1, from coordinate 142,072 downwards.
TGGGCCTCCGCCCGTGTTCATCGGTGTTCGACTCTATTGAATGTAATTCATGTGCAGCCCATATATAAAGGGAATTAGGCCTACTCAGCTAAAAAAAAAGGCTGTAACGATGGGTGATGGTGGTGGCCCCCATTGCTATTTAATGCACCGCAGGGAGCAACCGCCAATAGCAGGCACTGCACAGCCTCCTTGACCTGGCATTTCGCCTGCCGCTGCTATACATGAGCAAAACTAGCCCGCCCAAGCCCGACGGGTTTTGAAAATAAATTCAAATAAAAGGTGAAAAATTCATGAAATATAGTAAAAGTATGAAAAAAATATCCAAACTTGGACATGGAGCTCTCAAGATCTGTATCTAAGCTACGTAAAAAATTATGAAGCCAAAATAAAAAAACTTAGTTTGCCGAGGGTCGTGTTTGGTTCTCGGCTAAGAGCTACTGCATGGGCTCCTCAAGAAAGGGTAAGGATTTGCCGAGAGTCAACCTTTGGCCATCAAAAGAAAGGTATTGCCACATGGCGCCATGGTACAATGTCGCTTTTGTACAAAAAAAAAAATCTTTGTCGAGAGCTCCCTGCCTCGCGGGTCCCTCGACAATGGGTGGGGACACGTGGCGCTTCCACGAGATGTCGCTTTTTTGTAAAAAAAAAAAGGAAATTTCTTTGTCGAGAGGCCCGCCGGCCCTCGCAAAGGGTAGGACACGTGGCCCGGTGATGAGTTCTTTGAAAAAACAAAAACAAATCGCTGACGAGAGATCTTCGCTTTCGCCCCTCGCAAAGATGTCATTCTTTGCCGAGGGCCACATCGCCCCTCCCCAAGCAAAGGCAACGCGATGAACGGCGCCGTCACGGCTCGCCCCTACCGACGGACGGTTCTGCGTCAGGTAGGCCGGTGCTCTGCAAAGGTTTGCTTTACCGAGGGGCTAGATTTGCCGAGGGTCTCGCTCTCGGCTTTGCCGAGGGTACGACGCCGGCAAAAGCACGGCCGCCGGCAAAGAATCGCTTGCCGAGAGCCGTCGATTTTTGGCTCTCGCAAAAACATTGTACCTCGGCAGCGCTGAGTTTCCTTAGTGAGAAGCCATATCTATGTGTATAGAAGATGGGTGAAGATATATATTGAATCATATATAAGAGAAATATATTTAAAAATGTGTTTAAGACACACACATTCATGTTGTGTAATACATAAAAAAAAAAAATCCACCATTCTTAGTCCAATATAATCTAAGCAACCACACATTTCTATGCTTATTTTTAAAAACATGGAATATCTACATATTTTACCATTGCAAAAAAATCATAGAAAAAATGTGTCAGAAAAAACTTATGTCAAGATAAATAAAAATGTCAAGATAATAAAGCATGGACTGGTCTATATTATTTACCATGAAAGATTAGAAGATAAAGTTGCTAACCTTTAAAAAAGAAAAGATCCCGCTTCTGCAAAGTTGTTACTCCAGCCCCTGACAGGGAACATTAGTCCCAGTTGTTAGGTCCAACTAGGGCTAAGTCCTCTAGCCTGGCTAAAAATGGTCCGACAAAAGCCCTATACCAAAAGTCTGTTCTCTACTTGCTTCACCCTCACCGTCGTCTTGTTCCCTCCTGCACATTCTCGCTCGATCGATCAATGGGGTTATTGAAAACAATTGAGCAAGAAAAGTCTCCTTTGCATTGGTCTTTAATCTGGATTACTACTCAGAAATAAACAATAGAGTTGGACTGTACTCCCTCTGTCCCACGGAGTTTGTCGCTTTTTGACTTTTAAATTTCATGTTTGACCATCCGCCTTATTCAAAATATTTATGCAAATCATAAAATAAATTAATCAATATTCAAGTATCTTTATTGATAAAATAAGTCATAAAAAATAAATTATATTTGTGTAAAAAAATTTGAATAAGACGAAGCATTGAAAAAGATGGCACGGAATCCGTGGTGACAAACTCAAGTGGGACGGAGGGAGTATTAAGTATTGTAAGCCAGGTCATACATCCTCTCCAAGAAAAAAAGTATACAATTCTGCCTCACTTGTACTTCATGTCGGCGCGGCGTTAATTTTTCCGCAAGAACCACTCATGTCGCATTATAATTGCTCGATCGATTAATGGGGTTATTGAAAACAATTACGAATTGGCTTGTAGTCTAAATGGTAGGACGGTCCAAAGGAGACGCTACCCACCAGGGATCAAATCCTAGTGCTCGACCTTTCCTAGGATTTTCCTAGGATTTACCGGGCGCATGCATTCAGTGGTAGCGATGTTCCCATCGACGACGAGGCGCCCAATGGTGACTTCGAATCTCCCGATTCTGGTGCTTTCCCGATTCTTTCGGAGGTGCTTATAGTGGGTAGGGTTTGGCGTGCGTGTATTCATAGGGGTGAGTGTGCGGCGTGTTATGAGAGTGTCTCATACGTTGTACTTGTTTAATTCTAAAAAAAGAAAACAATTGACCAAGAAAAGTCTCCTTTGCATTGGTCTTTAATCTGGATTACTACTCAGAAATAAATAATAGAGTTGGACTGTATTCAGTATTGTAAGCCAGGTCGTGCATCCTTCCAAGAAAAAAAAAAATATACAATTCTGCCTCACATGTACTTCATGTCGGCGATGTTAATTTTTTCGCAAGCACTCATGTCGCATTATAATTGTGTAAGCCAACTGGCAGAACCACCGCATCGGTGAGAGCCAGAAGCAAGCAGTTTGTCGAGATATATCCGTGATCACTGACTTCTCTCGCCGCCGTCGTCGCCATGTTCCCGTCCCGCACATGCAGCCTCGCTCGATCGATCCAATGCCATCATATGCATATGCTTTGCAGGCTGGAATGACCGAATGAGTATTGTCTTACTGAATAAGGAGGATCCTTGACTGAAGAAATGGAACACGTAGTTTCGACGGCAGGCTTCGGTCGACGCCCGCACCCCCGCCTGTCGCCATGTTCCCGTCCTGCACATGCAGGCTCGATCGATCCAATGCCATCATATGCATATGCTTTGCAGGCTGGAATGACCGAATGAGTATTGTCTTACTGAATAAGGAGGATCCTTGACTGAAGAAATGGAACACGTAGTTAAGTAGGCAGGCGGCGCCCTCCGCCCTCCCACTCCCCCCTCCAGCCCCCCCACTCCCTCCTCCCCGCACTTCTTCCACCTCTCCCCACCACCCAAAGCTACCGGATCCGCCTCCAGCGCCCCCATACCCCCGGATCCGGGCTCCAGATCGGGTACGCCCCGCCATGGTGCAGGATCCCCATCCCACCGCCGGTCCTGGGCCGAGGGATTGGAGGAGGAGGACCCTCAACGCGCCATCCGCCCACCGAGCCTCGACGGTGCCCCCCGGGTTGGAGGGGCCGACGAGGAGGCCGCCGCGTCGGCATACGCCCCGCGGCGATGGATGCCGGGCGACCCCTCCTCTCTCCCGTCCGCCTCTCGCCGAGATGCTCAACCTCGGCGGTGGAGGCAAGCTGCCCCGAGCGATTGACAGGAGTCCTACTCCGACATCGGGCGAGACTCGCTGTTCCCTACCTCGTGACAAGGGCCGACGAGTTCCGAGCCGTCAAGAAGAAGAAGAAGAAGACAGAAGAATCCTCCACCTTCATGGCGGCCGCCCGACAAGCGCATACTCGCTACCGCCTGCCTGGCCCGCCGGGAAACGCCGGTCCGCGCCCCCATCTCGTCCGGGACCGCCTCTCCAGCCGGGCGGGCCGCCGACGCCAAGCCACCCGCAAGGGCGCGAGGCTCACCGGACGCCGAGGGATTCTTCACCGCTCGCAGTCCGAAGAAGGCCGCTCGCCGCCGCCCCTCGATGCCCTAGCCGACGGAACCGCAAGCGCGTATGCTTTAATCGCCGTGTCGTGGCACGCCTTCCATCGGCTGCACGCATTCGCCTAGTTGCTTCTCCCGCCTCGGGCGAGGGGCAACCGCTGCGCCGCCGCCTATTGATGCCCGCCCAAAGCCGGGGCAAAGCTGCCGCCACTCTCCTCGCGATCGACGAAGCGCCAGCGCCTCCCCGTCCGCCAGCGACAAAGAACCACGCACTCACGGCGCTCTCTCTCGCTGATACCGCGGGTGCGGACCTCCCCTCCTGGTCCTTCGCAAAGTACCCGGCGCCGACATTGAGCCGGCGCCCGGGGGATCCGCCTACCCCAACGACACCATCATCAGGGGGCCGCAACTCGCCTCCCCGTGACGCCCTGCCGGGTGACCAGGTGACGGCGGCCCTGCCCACCATGCGCCGCCACCTCCCTCCTCCACCCTCACCACAAAGACCTCCAAGCTTCGGGCCCCAAAGACTAACAACGACTCTTCCGCAAGCAGCGACACGGGAGGTGTTCTCAAGGTCGCGTGGAACAACGTTAGGGCTCGGGCCAAGCTAAGGTCGCCCTCACCGGCTGGAGATTCAGGACGCGAACGTGGGCTCGGGCTATCTCTCCCCGGCATTCGCCTGGGGGAACTTCCACCGTGGTTCACCAACATGGTTACCAATTGCTGGCAGCTAGCCGCCGCCATAGCTACCGATGATGTCACCGCCGTATCCTTGAGCTAGGGCGTTCGCTCTGCACTTCCGACATCGCTCGACCGACCGTGTGCTTGACACGCCCGGCGACCGAGGCTTTGCCCCTACGCCGCAAATCCCGCGGATGCGGACCCCGCTCCATCCATCCTGTGGACCTTCCACTTCAACGGTTCCCGGCGCCAAGGTGCCACAAGACGCAAGGAACACGACCGGCCGCCAGACGATCCCGACATGCCCGCGCCAACATCCAGAAAACCGACCATGCGAGACATCCCGAGGACGACGACTGTATTACTTCATAATGGTTTGGTGTAAGCACCCCAACTTCATCGAGTGCCTAAGGTCATCTTCATCCCTGACGACGCCAGCGATCATTCAGCCCAACGACGACGCCTTCCTCCCGGCATGATGTACATGGTGCGTGTTCGCCTACTTGCTTACCGGGACTTTTCAAAGCCCAACGCACGAGCCCCTCCACGCCTACTCAAAAGTTCGATCATGTCCTCCCCGGATGTGGATTCGCTACACCTCTAGGCCCGGCAGGCTCTCTACATATCACGGGCCGAGCACCTTTGGCGCCACTTCACTACTGCCCCACGATGACGCCGCCGCTGCCAGACACTCGACTTCGAGGTGGCCTCGCCACGGGGCAGGGAACCTCGAGAACACAATGGGCGCTGGGCTGACGACATGTTCCTACCGCCTCGGCCGATCGCGGCCACCATCACGGCGCTCCACTGGTGCACGCACGCCGCCGCAACCACACGCCCGCCCCGCCAGATCTATAGCGGCGTTTCATCGAGTCCACACCCCGCCGGAAACACCGCTTCGACCGAGCCGAGACATCGTAACTCGGGCGCTCGTCATCGCGGATCGGAAGCTTTGGCTGGCACGCGCTAGCCAAAATCGGCTTACCGTGACGCCGGCCGAGAGAGAGATAGGCTAGCGAGTACGCTGAACAAATGAGGGACGCCGACGATGCACCGCACTCGCCGCGATCGACCTGGCCGCAGCGCCTTCCATGCTCACTTCGTGGCGACGCTCCGCCATCCAAAGAGGAAGGTATGCGCTGACTTTTCCCGCTCTCATGCGCCCAGCGCCATCCTACCGGTGGCGATGACCTCGGTGTTAGGCGGGCCCTCATCGCAACATTGTTCTTCATGGATCACCCCCTCTTCTTCTTCGAACGCGACGCTGCCCGAACAATGTCGCGCCGTCAAAGGCGGTTTGCGGCCATTGGTGGATCGACCACCGTACCTCTATTGTGTGTATTCTGGAGTCCAAACCGGAAATCAGAATCGCTTTTTACGAACATGGACCTAACAGGCTCGATCACTTTGATTATGCTTTCTTGCCATCGGTGGGGATTAAGGGTGGGGCGATCCGGCTTGGAGGCGATCCACCCGATGCCCAACCGAACCGCCGTGGGTTTTCGTCACGATCGCCTGTCCTCGCCGCCGTCGGGGCGCCCGGTGGCTAACAAATGTTTACGGGCCGCTTGCCGCGATAAGGCGCCATTCCCGTGAGCCGCGGGACATCGGGGCGCATCAGGCCCATGGTGCGTGTGTGGGGAGTTCAACCTGATCGTGCAAATGACAAGAACAATGGAAGGCTTCATCGCGGTTCATCGCGCGCGAATTTTCCCCCCGACGACCTTCTCCTTCGTGAGCTCCTTGAGCCGCACGGTAGATGATTCACTTGGTCCACGCGACCGCCCAACCGAACGCCTTGACAGATGTTCGCTGCCGGACGACCGGCTAGAACTATTCCCCGCTGCACCACCCACCCCGCGCCTCTCCTCGGACTCTCCCGACCACACTCCGCCTCCTTCTAACCCTTCGCGACCGATCCATGGGCACCCCCTAGGTTCCGTTCACCCCGGTTCACAAGCAGTTAGACGGGTTCCAAGAGGTGGCATCGTCGGGAGTTTGGGAATCGGGCGCCGAACGCCTCGGCCGCGTGCACGACATCGCCCGCCGGCCGCGCGCCAGCACTCAAACAATGGCGCGCCAAGGGCAAGCGGGAAGCATCGTGCTCCAACTTGCGGCAAATGGGTTTACATCTTCGAAGTTCGATGTGGCCCAGAAACGCTTGACTCTCTCGACCACCGAGCGTGCATTGCACCGGGATCTCAAGGCGCACTCCCCGCGCCGCCTCCCTTCACCGGACGATGGCAAGGCAAATGGCCACGCACGACACCTTCGTGAGGCCGACGATCGACAAGATACTTCCACCGCAAGCTTGCCACCGCTGTAGGAAGAACACCATGCTAGCAATCCAACACGGGGCCACATGTTCACGGAGCATGAGGCAAAAGAGGACATCATTTACGAATTCTAACGACGACCTCATCGGCACCCCGTTCCTCCGCACCAATTGCCTAGACCTAGGTCGGCCTCGGCCGCCAAGGCCTCGACCTAGAGGCACTCGTCCGCCCTTTCAAGAATCGGCGTCGCGGGCGGGGCGGTGAAGGAGTCACCTTCCTGTTGGGCTCCCTACCGACGCTTTGGCGCAACCTTCCTTAAGGTGGCATGGTCCGTGGTCGCCCCCGATTGTGTGGCGCCTATTCAGCACTTTGGGACATGGACTCCGAGACTTCAAGGCCAAACGGCCCACATGGTCCTCCTACCCAAGAAACCGCCGCCGGCCGCCTACATGACTACCGCCCATCGCCATGCACACCTTCAGAAACCGCTTGCCAAGTGCCTAGCCATGCGCCCCCCTTCATGCCGCGCTCATCAACGACAACCACCGCCTTCATCAAGGGCCGCAGGATCCATGACAACTTCAAGTCGGGTCCAAAGCATCCGCAAATGGTCGCGACGCATCGACGCAGCCGCCATTTTGCCGGGTGGTGGCCCTTGCTAAGGCGTTCCTCGACTCGCGTCCCGGCCTTTCCTCCTCGAGGTGCTTTGAGCATATGGGGTTCCCTGAGATGGAGGGACCGGTGTCGCCATGCTTGCCACCGCCAAAGACTAAGGTGCTACTAAACGGGCGTACCGGGCCATCGGATCTTCCACGCTTAGGGGTTACGGCAAGGAGAGACCCTCTCGCCACTTCTCTTCATCATCGCCATGGAGGTCCTCAATGCACTCATCTCCGGCCGACCGGCCGAGTGACATTTCCACGCTTTGCCGGGGCTCGTACCGCTTTTACGCCAGAAAGGCCGATCTACGCAGACGACCTAGTCAGTTCCTCCGCCCTCGGCTACGGACTTCGCCAGACACGGGCGCGGTTGACGCGAAACCAAAGGGCATCGGGCCCGCCACGAACCCTGACAAATGCATGATCACGCATTCATTGCTCAACGAGGACGCGGCTAGCCATTCAAGAGTACTTCCCTTGCCGCCGGACGCGACTTCCCCTATGAAGTTCGGTGCCCCCGCTCGATCGTGACAGCCAACCAAGGCAATGTGGAGCAACCGATCGCCGATGCAAATTGCAAAGATGTCTACCCACTTGAAGGCGGTTTGCTTACCACCGGACGGGCTACCCTTAGCTCAAACCACGCTTTCGCCATTCCTGGCACACTTCTATCTTCGCGCTTCTTCATCATGCGGCACCTAAGCGAGGTCGACAAGAGAAGGAGGGCATTCATCTGGCTGGGACGGACACACGGCAAAAGGGCCATGTAGCGTCGCTTTGGCCGATTGTGTGCTCGCCATGAGGATGGCGATGCTCGGATTGCCGACCCACGCGATTCTGGCTTCGCCTCCCACCGCGCTTGGCAGTGGTTGGCTAGAACCATGCCCGATTCCATCCTGTGTGTTATCCTACCGGCCGGTAGCGAGCGCATGGTGGATGCGTATGCCCGTGGCATCGGGTGTCGGTAGTGGTCGGTGACGGCAAGATCTACTAAGTTCGATCGACGCTTACGGACGCCCAATCTCTACCACCACCCCTCGCCTTCAGGCGTAAGTCCCGCCTCACGAAGACGCGGGAAGTCAAGCCGCTACTGCTCCGCCAGTAACCGGCCGATTCAAAGACATCACTGCATACCACCATTGCAAGATTAGTGGAGGCGTCTCGACCCCGGGTCAAACTGGGCAGGTATCAACCTCACCCCGTGTGACCCCGCCGTTCATTTAAGTGACAGCGAAGTGGAATTACACCAGCTCTTCGCCTATCGCGCTTCTTCTCTACGGATCTTCCCAGCCTACCGGGCCCAAGAACCGTGGAAGACCTCGACCCCTCCAAAGGTCAAGTTCTTCTTCGCTAGCCATCCATGGTCGGCTCGAACCGGCAGAGCGACGGATGCGACACGCCTTCAGCCATCGGGCGGATCGCGCATTGTGCTCACAGGAGGTTGAGACGACCGATCACTTGTTCTCCTGGATGCGTCTTCGCGAGGGAACTTTGGTTCCGCTATTTCGCCAAGGGCCTAGAGCAACTATGCCCCGAGCCGAGACATCGACCGTCACACCGTGGCTTGAGTCGACGTTATCGCTTGCCATCGGGGTTTCGACGGCTTCTCGCCCCTTTGGTGCTCCTTGTCACCCGAGATCCGAAAGAGCGCAACCGGGCGCACATTCGACAACTTATCCTCCTTGCCTGTGGTCATCTTGAACAAGGTCGTGTCTAAGGCGATGAATGGTGCGCGCCGCTACGGGGTGCCGGAGCCGCTATCTTCTGTGCGCTAGGCAGCTAGCACTTCCCTTCGCCGCACAATCGGTTTTAGTTTAGTACAATTTCGCAAAATACCGCTAAAGCCGGGCGATTTATGTCTAGTGTGCTTCCTCAATCTTCCAAATGGCACCTCACCAACGGGGTTGGGGGTTGTAAAACATTCTATTTTCCCTTACGAAGTAATGTGCTAATGCACACTTTCAAAAAAAAAAATGTATTGTCTTACCGCAACTCGCAGATATAAAAAGGCGGCAACAAATGGGCAAATAATAAACAATGTACACCATCCCGCATTGCAATAGAAATTGCATGCATGCATGTTCGATGATGTAACCGCCCCTAGCTAGAGTACTCGACATATATGGGCAATGACTCCATGGCACGCCCACGGCCGAAAAAACCGCCGCGCCGCCCCTAAGTGAGCACGGATTTTCATCTCAGGCGGGCCGCCCATGGCCCGATAGACAAAAAAACATCACATTTTTTTTCAGTTTTCAAATTCAAGCCAAATTTGATAGTTATTCATAGCCAATTGACAGATTCAAAATGAAAGACAAGGACAAAGTGTTTCAAAAGAGTCGCTTTGTGTAATGCCGCCTCATTAAAAACCTTTCTAGGTAAACCCACCCTTGTGGGAGAAACCCTAGAAAGGAAAAGAGTATAGCCAAAAAAAATTTATTCAAGTTTCAAACATGTCAATTGTCAATCATCTAGCCCCTATTATAATAGCCATCTCAATGGCAACATCCAAAGAAAAAGTGAATCACAGATTCACATCGTTCAAACTTTCTATCCACATCTAGCAAAAGTGAACCACCCGACCACACCACTCACCGAGAATGACTAAGTGATGTATACCAAAATCACCAAGAGTCCCCTCGCAAAAGACCGTGATTAGTTTCTTTTCTAAGAACTAAAGCAAAAGAATGTAGCAATGGAGAGTGAAAGATCTTTACCTCCTATGTCGTCTTCTTCTTTCTAGCCACCACCAACAGAATCGTTACCACCAACAAATCGTAATGCAAGTTGGTGCCGGTGTCGGTGCCGCCGCCTTGCCCTTGACCCACATCATCAATCCAGAGGTTCTCAAAGGACGCCACCAGGTCAAAGTCCTCAATAGTATGATGTTCTCTCCTTGCTCCTAGCTCCCAATCCTTGATGCATGTGAGCATCTCAACATGCTCAGTAAATGCGCCACCGCCGGCCTTTGAGTATCCTACCGCCAAGTCAAAACAAGACTCCGAGGAAATAGTAGATGCAGAAATGCATATAATATCTTTTGGCCAAAATAGACAAGATAGGATAGGTTTGCTTGTGGTCACGCCACCGAGCAAGATATCAAAGTTTTTTGAAAAGACAAAGACTGCCATCCATTGCTCTAAGTAAGTTTGGAGCTCACTAATAACATGATGTCAAGATGAGTCGTGCACCGTAATTACCAAAGAGCCTTCCCCATGACTGCTTTCTCTTACCAGAGGATATAAAGGCCGCATACAGTGCCCGTAGATCTTGCCGTTGCACCAAATTTGTCAACATACTTGGCAAAATAAATCTACTAACTCATCTTTCACATCACCATAGTATACACCGTAATTAACTCCTAAAGCCTTACCAAGTAGATCAAGTAATGAATACAACCCGCATCTTACCTCTAGGATCACGAACTAAAGCAAAAGAATATAGCAATGGAGGTTTCTCCCAATATTTAAGTAATTTAAGCTTCATAGGTAGTGCAATTGTTCTAAAATTAATATCGATTCAAATTTTGTTTCAAAAGCTCAAAGAATGTCAAGAATATTATGCGTAACCAATGGAGAAGTAGGGTAGTAAACACCGTGATAGAACAACAAAGGCACTCATAAAAAGTTCCAGAAACTCATTATCTGCTCAAAGAATATGCCAATGCAAAGGAGTCAAAAGCTCCTTACCATAGTTTGAATTAATGAACACCAAATCTTCCCAGATTGGGTCTCACCAACCCCTAATGGAAGGTCAAGTCTAGCAATCAAAATGCACAACTCCATGCGAGCAACCATAGGATCATAAACCCGCTTTTCAAACCATCGATTCAAAGCAAGCTTAGCCTGGGTCTTAGTAGCATGATCACGCTTCGAAACGTAATTTCATATGCCTAATCAAATGCCCAAAGCCGTGAGCGGATCTAGCGTAGTACTTAGCCCTACAAAGGCTTACAGATGGCGCCTACACGAATCTTGTTCTCACATATCTCATGGAACCAGGTCCAAACCTTAGATTTCTTCTTACCGCTGGGTAACTTGAGTGTCACCGAGGGATGAACACCGCCGCCATCGCTATCGATATCGATGTGCTCCGCCGTGTACCAACCGGAGTGTCACCGACGCCGATGCCGAACAAGGCGGCGCGCGTCCTCACCCATGTCGCCGCCGTTTCTGGCCGCGGCTTCAAGCTCGTTGCCGGTGTTGGGCGCTAGGTCCTCGCCGCCTGCCTGTGGGGGGCCCCCGCATTGCGCGCTTCCAAAGACCAAAGACCACCGACGACCGAGCGAGCCCAAAGAGAACCGGACGGGACGGGACGAAGCTAGACCGAGGCCGACCAAGACCTCCAGCACCGCCCTCAACGGCCGCTTGGCCGGTGGCCCGCCATGTCAACTCTAGAGGAGGAAGACTTGGCGTCGAAAACCACCAAGCTCAACCTCGCAAAAACAACCAAAGGCAAAGGATTAGACAAACGACGGCGCGGCGGCGGATTGAGCACACAAAGACGGAGAAGGTGGAGAGGGAGGTACCAAGACCGGAGCCCGTGCCGGGAAGCCAAGCCAACAACCAACCGCATAAAGAGAGGAGCACGGAGAGAGAGAGAGAGAGGAGGATCCAAACAACCGTGAGGCAAAGGATTAGACAAACGACGACGCGAAGCGGCGGCGGATCGAAAGCAAGGAAACCAAGAACTCACATGTTGATCGGAGAAAGAGAGGAGAGGAGAGGGGGGGAATGGATGGAGAAGATAGAAGAGGGATTTGAACTCGATCCGGCAGGTGAAGGCGCCGGCGCGACGGGCGACGCCGGAGGCGAAGCGGCGGCGCGTCGGAGGCGAGCAACGGCGGCGGATCGAGAAGAATCGAGACGACTCGCACGAGATCCGTGAGGGACGAGACGCAGCAGCCGGGCGCGGGGTGGGGTGGGGATTAGGGGTTAGGTGGGGACGGCCGCCGCCCCCTCGGCTTATATACGCTGGCTAGCGGGGATGCAAGCCGCTGGCAGGCCGGGCCGCCACCGGGCCGGCCATTTCCACCGGCCGCGTTCCCGCGCCGCGCCTCGCGGCCGGGTGGCGCCCAGGCACGACACGCCCCACCGGGCCGGCCAGCACGGGCACGGTATAGCCGGGCCGCGTCCGGCTTGGGCCGGGCCAAAACACCGGCCACGGGCCGGGCCGGCGGGCTCCGGCTGCATGCCCATATATATACTCGATGCAGGCAGCTTGCAATGCAGAGATCAGGATAAAAATTCCCTCACCTCACCAATTGGTCTATCCCATCCCAACTACCAAGACAGAGATTTAAAGGGACGAGGGTTCTGACATGTAAAGAATTTATTAGTCCCCACTAGTGAGTACAATTTATTCTTCTAACTCTAATTATAATATCATCCAAAATCTAAACGTGCTACCACTAGTGATGACTTCCTAATCGAACCAATCCTAGCGAAGACTCAACTACCATTGGATGACTATATCACCCGCCTAGGGGCTTATTCAGACTCCCTTGGGTTCTTCCCACGTTCATCATTATGGAGAGTTTGAACGGGTCATGGGGTCTTAAGAAAAGAGCTGAATGACACCTCTAAGACAGAAAACTGTAAGATAAGTTCTGCACAATAAGAGTAAGCATAATAGCACGTTGCAAGCCAGCTGAATGCTGACGTGGAGGAGAAGCGAGTAGAGAGAAGAAGCGGGCTGTAAGCTTACAGCTGGCTACGACACATGAATCAAGAAACTCTGTGAGAGAGACAAGTAGGTCATGCATTAACCGTGAAGAGCTAACTACTATGTGAGTGGGCTGGGAGAAGGATTACAGCCAGCTAGCGTGTTGTATTATTAGCCTTGCTCTGATTAAAATATTTGTAGTCTTGAACAATTTTTGAAGACAAATATATAATAATGTTGCAAGTAAAGAAGATCATTACTTACTCCACGAAGGAGGATGCCTTTCGCTTGCATCATTTCACTCATCTAGGTCAATTACTTGCATTGCTTGTCTGACCTCGTATTAGTCTTGTTCAGTAAAGAAGATCAGACAACGAACCACGAATAGATTAGACTCAGACTGTCCGTGCCAAACATGCATATTGTCACGGGCCGCTACATATATGCAAAACGCTGAAAATCGAGGATTAATACAGGCAATTTTTCATAAGGAATTAAAGTAATGTTTAAGAAACGTACAGTTCCCTGGAAGCGTATTGTGTGCCCACAACTCCCTAAGGAGTTGGCCCATAAGTTAAGTGCATCCTGTTCCTAGATGTTTTGTTAGCTGGCAAACAATATGATTTGAGAAATGAAAAATGGCCTAGTACAAGTATAAAAGATAAGCACAAACCAAAGCTAGAGCGGACGCCTCACTTAGTCACTTCTGTTCATCAATCATGGAGGACTGGGTCTACTATTCCCTCTCCATGATCATTTGCATTGCCCTGTCCTTCCTTCTCTCCTTCATCCGGCCAGCCACTGCAAAGCTAGCGGCGAGGCCTCCCTTCCGCCAGGCCCAACGCCGGCGCTGTCGCTACTACTTGGCCCTCTCCTCTTGCTAGCTTGGACAACCTTCAACATTGAGCCAATCATCCGTGTTGCCCGGTCCTGGTACGGCCCTGTCTTCACAATCTATCTCCTCCCATCTTTCCCAGTGATCTTTGTCGCTGATGGAGCCACGGCACGCCGTGTTCTGGTGCAGTGCGGCGCAGCATTTGCTGACCGCCGCCAGTTAACCTTGCCACCCGCATATTTACAGGCGATCAGCGCAGCATTACGACCGGTGCATATGGACCCCTCTGGTGCGTGCTCCGCCGCAACCTCACCAGCGAAGCCCTCCACCAATTGTCCTCCGCCGGTATGCTGCAGCACGCAGATCCGCTGTCACCAGCCTCGCTGCCGGCATCAGACAGCAAATGCACAATGTAGTCGTTCTCCAAGGACTGCTGCACCACGCCATCTTTCACGTGTTCACCAGGATGTGCTTTCGGCGAGGGGCTCAGTGATGGCGCGGTAACGTCCATCACGGCGCTGCAGGGGGAGTTCGTGTCGGCGGTGGTCGGCTTTCAGGTGCTTGGTGTGTGCCCGCCGCTCACCAAGCTCGTGTTCCGGGACCGGTGGAAGAAGATGCTGTCCATGCCTGTGAAATTTTTTTCGGCGAAATATCGGAGGAGATTTTCCAATTTTATATAAAAATTTCGCTAAATTCATATTTCACTGAAAAAATTACACCAAACCATCCTAAAATCTCCATATCCTCTAGTCTTAATAAAGACTTATTTTTTCAAATCTATTTAATTTTTCTCACTAACACATTCGATAAAACTAACATATTTTTGCAAGTTGCCCACCACGCCTGTTGTATTATCACTTCACAACTTATGCGATATATTGTGTTGTTTCGCTCATGTTATATAAATTTGTGATAGAAGATGGATTTGGGAGTTTTTCTAGTGAGATGATGCCATTTTTTTAAAACGCATTTTGAATTTGTTTAAATTTGACCCGATATTTCCTAAATTTCCTAAATATCGCATTTTTCAGCAGTGCCGATATTTTTTTCTACCGGTAGAAAAACCTAGGTCCATGCGCAGCGGCAGGGAGGAGATTTTCATCCCTCGATACGGCACGCCAGCACGACGGTGGCCGCCGACAACTTCGCCGTGGATTGCTACGTGGATTCACCGCCTTCCGCCCCGAGGACGGCATCAAAACGACCGAGCGATGGTGGGCCTGCGTCGATTCTTGTCCGGACCGACTGGCCACACCTCAATGACCATGGCCAACCGTCAACCGGTCATCCAGGCGGCTGCTGAGATACGCCACGCCGCCGGGCGTGGAGGCACGTGTTGTCATCCAGACGGCCACCGCCGGATGCCCTACCTCCGGCCGCTTGTACCGAGGCGCCCGCGCACCCGCCTCGTCGCTTCATGCTGCCACACGCCCACACAGATGGCGGCGCTGCTGCTCGACGGCTTCATGGTGCCAAGGCACGCGCCGGGTGAATTTCATGTTGGGCAGCATGGCGATGCACGAGGCTGTGTGGCGAGACCCGCGTGTTCCGCCGGAGCGTTCCTTCTAGGAGGCGAGGGTGAGGACGCGGACCTGACCGGGCAAAGAAGGAGATCAAGATGATGCCGCTCGGGCGCCGCGCAGGATCTGCCCCTCGCCATCGACGTGTCGTGTCAGCAAATGTCCGTTTTTTTTTTTTGAGCATAAGTACCCAGGCTACGACGGGTTCCCGACACGGCCACAAGTCGGCGGCCCGTAGAAGGCTAACCCACGCTATGCTCCGGAGGACATTGGGCTTCGAGGAGTTTGGACTCGTGAGACGCCCTCGCGGCGCTGTGAAAGAGGAATTCCTCCATCCTATAAAAGTCTCGAGCTCGTGCGGAAGGTAGCTATCGCATACAACAGAACACGCTTAAATTTCTATAAGATTCATCGCTATTCCTCCTCGCATCTTCTTCTTCCTTCCCCTGACCTCCCGCGCTTACATCCGGTATCGAGACAACGGTTCTCGGCACCCGGATTCGACGCGACTCCATTGGTGCCGATTTCAATGGATTCGTTGGTTCCGCTCGATTTGAGTTTGTGCACACAAAATTCGAATCTGAGGCGTCCGTAATTCCAGTCCCGAATCGCAGCTCGCGGTGCGTTCGTGAATCGAGCAACCCTCGCCGCCCATACCCGCACTTCACCGGGCGCCGGCACCTTGGCGCCATGGATCCTAACCGAAGCTCATCATCGACGATCCGCTACCGGGTACTCGCCGGGCGGGATGGAGCGTCGCTTTGATGACCTCGAAGAAGAAGATCGACGGAACGAGACCGCTTCGCCCGGCCGCCGACGCGAGAGAGCGCCCGCAAGGTGTTCGACGACTGGCGGCCGAACGTGGATACTCTCATCGACGACCTACGCGGCGACATCGACCACATGTCGAGCCTGAAGCTGGAGGTGGGTAAGATCACCAAGTATATGGAGAGATCCATGGTGGACGGCCCCACGACTTCGCCGGCATCCATGCTCCCGCCACCGGTGCTGAACCCAAGTCTACCTCAGACCGCATCGCTGCGCCACTGTGTACGAGGAGAAGCCCGTGGCCGGAGTTCCACAAGACCGCCCCTCATCGCCAACGATCTAGGCTCATCAGCCCCCGCCGGCAAACCGGTGCTGCCAACGCCTCGACGCCCTCGTGGTCGTCGCTCGGGCGGCATCGCGGGCCCCCCGCGCCCATCTCAAGGGATCAGCGCCAACCAGCCCAGCGGGCACCACGCCGAAAGCAGGGTGGCTATGGAGTGGTTACCACTGCGGGCCACCACACCCACCCGGTATGTCTCATGCCTATGCCCCAACCCCACCTCAGCTTCCCCTATCATGTACCTAGACCACCTCCGCAGCCGCCAAACAATCACTATGAGTCCAGGTATCGTGGGGATTCCGGGTGATAGTTCAGTGGAAACTTCCTAAGTTCGAAGTTTCCACGTTTTGATGTTGAACACCCCAAATTGTGGATTAAACAAGCTGTTCATTACTTTCGCCTCATCGTATTGAGGAAGGGTCTGGGTTTCTGCTGCAACCATGCATTTCCAAGGGGCAGCTAAGCGCTGGTTGTCTTCTCGTGGAAGAAGAAATTGAGTTGACAGGGTGTGATGAGTTTTTTGCTAAGCTTCTGTCGCACTTTTGCTAGAGATGAGCATGAGCTGCTGCTGCGTAGGCTATTCCAGATCAAACAAACAGGCCCCGCTGCTGAATATAGTGAGAAATTCGCGCAACTTGTTGATGAGCTAACTGCCTATGCCAAGCACCCTGATCCTCCCTTTACTATGTACAACGATATATTGATGGTCTTCGTGATGACATTAAAGCTGTCTTGCTTGTCCACAAACCGCCTACTCGATGCTGCTTATGCTTTTGGGCGTAAAACCCAAGAAGAAGCTCGGGTGTTGCAGGGGTCCTTCTCGCACTATGAATTGCCTTCCTATTCCAAGGCAGCAAGCTCTGGTGCATTGCCATTACCAGCTCCTCGACAACCACTTGCTGATGTCAAGACGGTGATTGGGTCTACTTCCTCTATAAGCTGAAGACAAATTCAAGTCTCTGCGTGCTACCGGCGCGCAGGGTCTCTGTTTTCGCTGGTGCCAAGTGGAGCCGTGAGCATCGCTGTACAGAGACAGTGCAGCCTCACATGGTCCAAGAGTTGCTTGATGTATTTCCCGATGATGACGATGCTGAGGAGCCATCACCTCCACCTTCACCTGCTGCTCAGGTGATGATGCACCTTTCTATTGCTACACTGGCGGGCTCTAGTTCCCCAACACTTTCTGTTTGTCCGGTGAAATTCAGGGGCATCAATTATCTATCCTGTTGATTCTGGGAGTTCACACACCTTCCTGAACCATTCCTTGGCTGAGTCATTGGGGAGTTCAGATGTTAACACCAGGTGTGCAAGTACAGGTAGCCAATGGACAAATTCTTACCTGTGATACTCATTTGCCTGCAGCTACATGGTCTGTTCAGGGTTATTCTTTTGTCAATGACATTAAGCTGCTGCCATTAAGCTCTTATGATATGATACTGGGTTTAGATTGGTTGTATAGTTTCAGCCCCATGCAGGTCCATTGGTCACAACAAAGGATCTCTATTCCTTATGAAGGCAAATCAGTGTTGCCGGTAGGGGAACAAGCTCGCTTGCCAAGCTGGGGTCAATTTTGCAGTTGTCCCCGATTGAAGACCATTCCAAAGATATCCAAGACTCCTTCCTTTCCTCCCGTGATTCAGCTGTTATCGATGAGTACAATCACTTGTTTAAGCCTCCTCGTGGTTTGCCTCCAAGCGTAAGTTGTGACCATTCCATTCCTCTTATTGCCGAGCACGTACCGCTTTTTGTCGCACCATATAGGTATGCTCCCATGCTGAAATCTGAGATAGAAAAAATAGATCAATGACATGCTTCAGCCGCATTATCCAGCCAAGTGCTAGTGCCTTTGCTTCCCCCCGTCCCCGTTAGTAAAGAAGAAAGATGGTTCATGGCGCTTTTGTGTCGACTACGCATTAAATGCAATCATAGCCAAAACCAAGTACCCAAAGTACCAATCATTGAAGAACTATCGGATGAATTGTCCGGTGCTGAATATTTCACCACTTTAGATCTCCAAGCCGGGTTCCACCGTGATAAGAATGAAGGATGGAGAACAGTTCAAGACTGCATTCCGACTCATTTTGGACAGCTTTGAGTTCAATGTGATGTCATTTGACTAACCGAGCACCTAGTGCATTTCAAGGGGCTATGAACACAACCTTATTTTCTTGCCTCGTGAAGTTTGCATTGGTTTTCTTTGATGACATCTTAATTTACAAAGAAAAACATTTCATGAGCATCCGAACACCCGAGGTGTGTGTTTGATCTCCTCTCCAAGGATCAATGGCATCTTAAGCTCTCCAAATGCTCCTTTGCCTAGAATTCTATTGCCTATCTTGGTCATGTGGTGAGTGGTCAAGGGGCTAGCACAGCATCCATCCAAGCTGTCAGCTATTGCTCAATGGCCTCGCCCCTCGCTCTCAAGTAAAGAATTGAGGTCCTTTTCTCGGGGCTAGCTGGGTACTATAGAAGATTTGTACGCCACTTTGGTATAATTGCCAAGCCCTTAACCGCTTACTCAAGAAGCATACACTATTTATCTCGACCCCCTCGAACATGATATGGCTTTTCGCACCTTGAAAACTGCTCGCCGCCTTCCCCTTTTGTCCGGGCGCACCGCCTAATTTTACCGCACTTTGCCATAGAAACCGATGCATCGATGCTGGAATTGAGCCGTTCTCGATGCAAGATGGGCATCCTTTTGGCATTCTTGAGCAAGGCATTGGGTCCTAAATCTAGAGGGTCACAACTTATGAAAAAGAATTCATGGCCATCCTATTGGCGCTCGTGACTTGGCGCTCCTACTTGCACTTCCAAGAATTTATCATTCGACCGACCAACACAGCCTTTGACTCAACCGACATGCACTAACGCTTACATACTCATTGGCAAAGCAGCTGGTGTTCAATAAGCTCTTGGGCTTGCAATACCGGATTGTGTACCGGCCCCGTTCTCAAAATTGGGTAGCCGATGCTCTTCCCCGCACCCCCGCACCTATCAAGCACTGTGGCCGCTATTTCTTCTTCGCACTGTGGGTTGAAAGTCGCGGGTGGATAGTTACATTGATGATGAAGAAGCCACTTCTATGATCAGCAAAATTGGCCCCTCGATTCCACTTCAGCCACAATTTACTCTACAATCTGAATATTGCGCTATCGCAATAGAATTTGGGTGGGCACTCGTTCCCACCGCAAACAAAGAATTGCCGGGGTGGAGTTCCATTCTATCAAGGGGGTGGCCACCCGTGCACCTGTGACTCGAAAGCGCACTCAAACAAAGACTTTGCATGGAGGGGCATGAAATCTGATGTGCTACAGCTTTGTCAAGTGGTGCAATCGTGGTGTCAACAGTCCCAAGTATGACAGAGCTCGGGTTACCAGACTCCTACAGCCCCTACCTGTTCCCCGGCCGCTTGGCAAGTTGTCTCGATGGATTTTATTGAGGGCCATCCTCCGCCGCCTTCATACAACAACGCATCTTGGTGGTAATTGATCTCTTGACTAAGTATGCTCACTTCATACCATTGAAACACCCGCTCACGGCCGAAGTCCGTTGTCGATAGCTTCTTCCATCACATTTATCGCCACCATGGATTGCCTCAATATATTGTCTCCGATCGAGACCATATCTTCACATCCAACTTTTGGTCCGAAGTTGTTCGCTGGCGATGTCAATTCGCTCGTAGCTCGCTACCACCCGAGTCCGATGGTCGTGCCGAGCGCCAATCAATGTCTTGAAACCTATCTACGCTTGCTTCTTGCATGCCTGTCCTCGCAAGTGGAGTCGCGGGTTGATCTCTCGCCGAATACCGTATAACACTTGTACCCATTCTGCGATTGGTCATTCACCTTTTGAAGCTCTATGGATTTGCCCCACGCATGCCGGCCGTGGATCCCGCCAAGACTATGAATGAGGAAGTCGGGCCGTTGGACCGCTGGCCGCCAATGGATGGATACTCTTTTACAACAACACCTCAATCGCGCCAAGCAAAGAATGAAGAAGCAAGCTGATCTTAAACACCTCGCTTTGTTTGCGTAGGTGATCTCGTGTTTCTGAAACTCCAGCCCTACGCTCGCACGCCTTTGGCTCCTCGAGCACACGTAAGCCGCATTCCGATTCTTTGACCTTATCGTGTGTGCTTGCTCGCATTGGGTCCGCTAAGCGCATAAGTTGGAACTTCCTCCACATTCCGCCATACACCCAGTGTTCCATGTCTCCCAGCTTAAGAGGGCCATCGGTGCTTCTCATCGGTAGTGCCACCGATGCCTACCGACTTTGCTATACATTTGTCTCCGTAAGAGGTTCTCCGCAGCAAGACGATCCAGCGAGATGGGGTGTCTGTGCCTCAAGTGTTGGTCAAATGGAACAATCTTCCAGTCGAAGTTCATGGGAGGATTTTGAAGCCGTGCATCGAGTTTCCGAAGTCATCCGCTTGGGGTCAAGCAGCGCTCAAGGGGGGGGGGGGGAGAATGTCAGTACCGGTAGGCTACCACGACGGGAAGGTCGACACGGGCCACAAGTCGGCGGCCCAGAAGGCTTACCCACGCTACGCCGGAGGACATTGGGCTTCGTAGGAGTTTGACTCGTGAGACGCTTTGGCGCCGCGGAAAGAGGAATTCCTCTATATCCTATAAAGTCTCGAGCTCGCCGTGGAAGGCAGCTATCGCATAACAGAACACGCTTTAAATTTCTATAAGATTCATCGCTATTCCTCTCAGATCTTCTTTCTTCCCCAAGTCTCGCCCCCCTTCCCCTGACCTGCAGCTGCTTACATGTCGCTACTCCACCTACAGTACTTCATGGCCAATCTGGTGAAGGACTTCGAGTGGGAGGGAGGTGCCCGGAGAGCCCGTGGAACTTGGCGAGGCTGAGCTAACCATGGTGATGCGACGGCCTCTTCGTGCCACGGTTATCCCATGCAGTTAATTTAATCTAGAGTAAATTTCACCAGCGGTCCTTAGTGTATCATCCTGATCCAAACCCCATCTCCCACTTCTACAGTGCTGATGTGGACTATAGCATGAAGAAGATCTACGGCTCATGCTCAGTCAAGATTACAGAGGACTCATGCTCTCTCAACTCTTTTTATTGATCTTTCATCCGTTGTTGGTGTTTGTTTTCAATTCTAATTTGTTGACGTGATCTGTTTCCTTCTCCAACCCTTCAATCGAGTTTATATTTCTACATTCACAAGTCATCTAGATATTTCCATTGTCAACCGGCAGCGCCCCGTGAGCTAACACTATCAATTTAAATAAAACCGACAGTATTATCGAACAAAAACACAGCCGACTTGATTTAAACCCACGGCGTTGATAGAAATAAAACTATCGGTTTCATTTTAAACCGGCAGAGTTGCATGTCACAACACTGTCGGTCTAATTTTAACCGCATTGTTAGTTTATTATCCGACGCTGATGTTTCTGCTAACATGGTCGGTCGATGAGCAACGGAAGTTATTGTTTCTGTTTACACTGTCGGTTCGGAATTTATCCGTCATTGTTATTTCTGTTAACACTATCGGTTTTTACTGGCAACTTACAGTGCTATTTGTGTCAAACCGACAATGTTGGTGTAGTAATACTATCGATTTGTTTATCATTCAGTTTGTGCAAACCGACATTTTTGTTTTATAATTTATCTTATTTTATTAAATTTATTCATGGAATCCAGTTTTTCCTAAACCCTAAACACTTTGTACAATAATATCAACAAACCATTACAAGGTTTTATGGTTACATACAACAAACTCCACTAAATGTTCTACGTAACTAAGCCTACCGCAACTTCCAAGTAAGAAAAATAATAACCACGACATAAATAAAAGCATGACATCTTTTACAAACCAAGGAGCAATTCTTCTAATCTTCATATCTAGGGCGTGTGGCTTCTCTTCAATCTCCTGAGTCAGCTTATGGATAAAGTTTGCACCATATTAGGTCCTTATTGACGCAAACTAGGGTTTACACCAAACACACTTGGATGGGTCTTGGACGCCCAAAGAGGTTGCACACAACCTGCAAGCAGCACGAACCGCTGACCGGCCAAAACGACCAAGAGATCGAGAGGGCTGATGTAGAGCTCGGTTTCGACTAGAACGACCTCAGAACGCCCTTCGGAAAGATCCATCGGGAGGACACACATGAGGGGTCTCCTAACATCAGCAAGGTCACCTAGGATGCCAACGGAATTCGTCGAGGAAGCTGCCGGACAGCAGGGTAGAGGGGTTGGAGAAGAGAAATTAGGGTTTGAAGAGTTGATTGGTTGATCTTGATCAATTGGTTTTAGATGGGATCAAAACGGCCATGAACCTCTCATTATATAGAGGGGGTGGTCTTATCCCCTTAGGAAACCGCCAAATCACGCTTTCCAAACACCAAATGTTTCCAAAACCCAATCACAAACATGATCGGTTTAGACACATGTTTTGTGCGTAACGTCGTCGAACATGTTAGTCGCGCATCGCCGGACGCGACTTCGCTAGCAAACGCGTCCGTAATGACCTGCAGACTTAAAAGGTGCCACCCGACCTGTGGTCGGACCGATCCATAGAAGCCTCACGGGCGGACTTTCCGCCGGATGCCCACGAAGAGACCATCGGACGCTTGAAGGGTTGGCGCCCGCGCGCGCACTCCCACTACTACTGATTTGTACATCATCGCCGGGCTCAAACCCCCTTCACCGCTGGAAAATAAACCGCAAAACCAAAGCGGAAGTGATGTGGGGTTCGAAACACCGCCGGTGTAAAACCCGCGCTGGTGATTCAGAATAATACTACGGTATCACTACCACCCTAAGCAGAATGACTTGAAATAAGACTAGCGGTTTGCACTATAGCCGAAGGTGTTGTGAAACACAACACTTTCGGTTGTGTATCAAAACCGATGTTAAGCATTCATATGAAGGAACACTATCGGGTTGTGGGTAAACCAACAGAGTTGTTTACGATCACACCGCTGGTTACACTTGGAACCGAAAGTGTTATCTGCTGCCGACACCGCCGGGTGTTTTCAAACCGACATTGTTGTAGAGAGTCCCACTACCGGTTTTTTGACGCCCAAAGAGTGATTGATACGGCAACAAAGGTTGATTTGTGATAGCCGGTAGTGTTAGGAAATTAGAATGACGTAACTACAACAACGTAGAATGTTAGGTTTATCAACAAAACATTATCATAATCACATGTTCGGATCACGAGTTTTGGTCACCACCATGTAGTCTAATAGTTACAAAGATTCTCACATGTTTAAATCACAGGGTCAGCCAAGTAGTCAAATAGGTATAGTAGCTCAAATGTTCTAGATCACCCACAACATCAACAAGAAACTATAGTAGTTTATTGATCCGTCTCCAGCCCTACCTCGACCGCAAAACCACACGACTTTGCAATGGAAAATCGCCCCGCTTTTGACACTACCTCATCTTTGATGAATTTGGCCGCTCCTCTTGCGCGGTTTGCGATCTCCGACGGTAGGATGTGGTTGTGCTTCAATTTCATGCGTTGTCATTCAGAAAATATATATGAATCAAGATCATTTTATTGAATTATTCAAAAAACCCAAATGAATTGGGGAGTATACACATAGTTTTGTCTTGTTTTGCCGTTATCCCGCCGATGAATTTAAACATCGCCCACATTACATAGTAACCGCACCGATCGTTCGCCGTTGGTTGCTCTAACTGATGCACATCAAGATCCCCCATTCTATCAACCTTGAATGGGACAAATGCAGTCCCGAGATTTTTTGTCAAGACACCGAGCCACATTAAAAAGAGTGAAAAGGGAAAAAAAAAAAAATAGAATGCACTATAATGATATCAAGTTCGATTAGTGGTCTAAAGACCTAACAAAAGGGCCTATATAGAGAGAGTTGAGCTTACTGTGGTTTACAAAAGTAGTAGTAGTAGAATCTAGTTAGAATGAAATTGTACCAGTCTCACAAGCATCAAATATATATTGTGGGTTAGAAAAACAAAGAGCATGTAAAAAAATAGTGAGCAACTAACTTGCATGACACACGTGATGTCAAAATTAATATGTTATTAGGGTCACTTACCGTTCAAAGACCTCTACTAGTGGATCCGTAAGAGAAAGTGGTTTTTGCTTCGAGTCCCACACCAAGATTTTATTGGTGCTCGATGGACAACAACGAAGACAAAATGGTTGTTGTAATCACAAATTCCTAATTATCGAATCATCTTAATGAGAAGATGCATAAATATGAATTAAAAGCGGTGAACACATACTGCAGCTTGTAGGCTAGTAAGATTTCTCTTTTCTCATGCATCACAAATTCATCAATAATAGCATCAACCGCTCCTTCAAAGACTTCCGGATCTTTCCCGCTGAGGCCTGTGGAGACTGATTTCAAAGTGAATATGTTGGGTTCCAAGAAGCCATACTTGCTGAATTTATGGATGCTGCAAGCAATATTTTGAGATACACCCGCATAAAACCATGGGTAATGCTCAAAACTTAACAATTTGTGACTGGACAGTAGTTAATTGCATTGTCGTGTGAGTCGGGTACTTACATGGTCCACAGCGTCATCAAATTTGTATCGAGGCCGCGTTGTTGGTATAGCTGGAACAAGAACTCCCATGGGATAATCTTGACTTCAGACTTGAGCGTCCCACCGAGCGTGCCAAAAAGTGTGTTGACACAAAATGCGTCCTTGTGCCTCACACACAGCAAGTCGAATTAGCTAGCTTCAAACAGGTGCCCGGGCGTCTTGATTCCGAATGCATGCCAGACAGTTTGACCTGAAACTAACAAGAGATAAAACCATGAGAGCAGGAACATGCCTGTTGAGACCAAGATAGTTCCACATGTACGACCCTGAAGCCACTTACGACAACATATAGCTATAGAAGCTATCTGCCCACAGGTTTATAGATGCATTCGGTAAGCATAAACAAAGCATGTAAATGTGCAGTTACCGAATGATTATAAGAAGACATGCTTGAACAAGTGAAAATCAACCATCAAGATATAAAATTGTAAAGCTCATGACATAGATCGATTCCACTATCAACATGATAATGACAAGTAGGTAATTCATAAATATAAACCTAATCTAAATAACACATGCATAGGCTATTCCAACTAGTCTGCCGCACGTTTAGTTTTCCTAAAACCCATCTAGTGTAAACCCTAACAAGTTAATCCACCGCATGATACAACTTGTTACAGATCTAAACCACTTCTCATAACTAGATTAATCCACCGCATGATACAATCTAATCATAGAAAGCTAAAAGCATGCATATATCTAGATAGATCTATAAATACTCACTACTCGTTAAAGCGTAACCGTATTCGGTAAGCTTACCGAATCAGGGTCCATGAAGAAGGAACACACACGTGAAACGTGATTACATCTAACGTATACGAACCCGCAACATGTAACAACTTAGATTGATCTAAGCTCGGCTATAATAAACACAAGATCTACTTGTCATGATAAGATAAATATAAAAGCTTTTAAGAGACAACTAGATCTATAACAATATGAAGCCGAGCCCTATCAATCTAAATTGGGCAAAAAAGTGTGTGCAAACATAATAAAATAAATAAAATAAAGCATGCAACACGTGGTAACTTCATGAATCTATTAGATCTTGCCAAATCTAATAGAGCCGTTAACTAGTTCCAAGCTAAATCTTAGACTGCCGCACGACTCACGATCTAACAGAGAACCCTCTTGTCCTAAAGCTTAAATCTACCGCATGATACTAAGCATGGTAACAAGACTACTTGCATCATAATCTAAATCCACCGCATGATACTAGACATGATACAAGGTTGTCGGTACTCACGGAGGTTGACGGGTCAATGATTCCTCTCGCGGCAACTCAACGACACGACTTGGACTCGAAGGTGGCACGGGGCCGGTTTGGTTGTATTGATTGTAGGGAGTTTTTACAATTGCCAAGGGTTTAATATTTATACCCTGGACTTGACACGAGTCTTAACCGACTATGATTACAAAGAAGGAAAACCTAGCTAGAGGATAACTTGGACTCCAAGTCTTTTCGGAGTCGTTGACGACGTGTACATCGTGGGTCCTTCCTTCTCGGGTAGCTTGCTCCAACGCTCGCTAGCTTGCCGAATCATCCTTGATAACTGACCGCACAAAGCTTTGCCGAATCCGCGACTCAGCCAAATGGTGACAGCTTCCCGAATACCGAACACTTTGCACGGGCTCTCTGCCGAATGACTTCTTGCCGAATATCTTTTATTAGCAGCTTGCACTGGCCTTTGTTAGCATCTTGCACCGCCCACCCGCCATCCGGGCTTACCAAATTTCAAGTTTAACATTAGAAAGGCGGCAAAAGGCTTTTGCCAAAATTTTATTAGATGAAGAAAAAGAAAGTACAAAGGTGCATACAACCAAGCAACCAACTCCAACCTCGAGATACATTTTCCGTGAACCTACTCAAAATAACCACTCTAACCGGACCTCGTGCTCAAAAGCAAAATGAAGAAATAAAAAACTAAACGAGCCACTTTCGACTTTCTCGTCCCATATGTCCTCTTTTCCTATGTAATCGCCCTCGATCCTCTTTTCCCCGGATTATCCTCGATTACATTGATCGATCCAGATCAAAACCCGGATCGGCCGATTATTCAATGTGAATCCGTGGATCCGCCCTCGACGGTCGGGTTTCGACCGCTCCACCTCGCTACTCCAAGAGCTCTCAATTGCGGCTGACTCTCATCCACCGTATACCCTGAATGCCGGCATCATACGGTACAATGGAAGAATTTGTATTGGCAATAACGCCTCTCCGCCAGAAGATTATCGCAGCTCGCATGATTCACCAGTTGCTTGAGGCCACTCGCATCCCTCAGAACTCTGAACCGCTGGCCCCGCAAATTGTTCACTTGGCGCGGTCTCAAGTCGATGTGCAATAAGCCAGGGCCGCTTGTACCATCTCGGCCTCGTGCAAAACCCGACCGATCGAGGTACCCAAAGCTTACTTGCTCCCTTGCCGCCTTCTTCAATCTTGGCAAGTCCTCGACAATGGACTTCATCAAGGCTTGCCTCGCTCGGGAACGCAAATTGCTTGATGGTGGTTGTAGACAAGTTCAGCAAATACAGTCATTTCATACCTCTCGCTTCATCCGCTCACCGCGCATGATGTCGCCGACCTTTCTCGACACCGTATACGCACTCCATGGCATGCCGCAAATCATTGTGAGCAACCGTGATAGAATTTTCACCGCCTTCTATGGTGAGAGTTGTTTCGTGGTTGCGTAGGTTCAATTGGCGGCGAGCTCGGCGTACTCACCCCGAGTCCCACGGCAAACGGAGCGCGTCAATCGCCTCAAGATGTTCCTTCGTTGCTTCGCCTCCCCCGTCCGCGGCAATGGCTTAAGTGGATCCCCTTGGCGGAGTATCGGGTACAACACGAGCCTCCACTCGGGCGACTAACAAGACCCCGCTCGAGGTGCTCTACGGCCATCCTCCCCGCCACTTCGGCCCGCTCTCCGGCGGTGGTCACCGCCGCGGATTTGAACGCCGACCTTGGCGCAATGCTCCATGATGTTGACGCCGTTCGCCAACATCTCCACCACGCACAACAACGCATGAAGAAGCAGCGCATTGCGGAGGTCCGAAGGCTCCTTCAACGCCGGGCGCCAGACGCCTACCTCAAGCTCCAACCGTGCGTGCAGACTTCATTGGCGCTCGTGCTCACCGTAAGCTCTCCTTCCGCTACTTTGGGCCGTACAAAAATCTTGAGCGCACCGGGCACCGTGGCATACAGGCCGGAGCTTCCATCTTCCTCGGCGGTCCACCCCGCCTTCCACGCCTCCCCTCACTGAAGGGTGCCACCACCAAAGCACCCGCCTCCCAAGCCCTCCCGATGTGGATGACGAGCCCAAGTCCCGAGAGAAGATTCTGCAACGGCGTCTCCACCAACGCCGCGACGGACCGGTACCTCAACTCCTCATCAAATGGTGTGGCCTCGATCCCTCTCTCGCTACCCGGGAGGATGCGAGGTGCTGCGTCGCCAGCTTCCGGCTGCCCGCATGGGGACATGCCGGTCCTCAAGGGAGGGGGATGTTACAAGCCCACACGCAGGCCCGCCAGAACACCGAGACGGGAGCCCAAGAGCCCAATCCGAAAGCAAGCGTGCAGTCCGCCCCAACAAGAAGGTCCACGGGCCCGAAAGGGGGCGTGTATCCAATGCAAGCCCAAGACGGAGGAGTAGTTAAAAGGCAGAGCCATGTAGAATCGACATCATCTATCTTGTGAAGAAAGTTGAACTCGAGAGAGGAGAGAGGCTGAGTGCCGTACGGCGCGCCGCCGAGAACTTGTATCCGTGATAATATATATCGGAGTTTGTCGTGGTGCGCCGGGTGTTCCCGGTGTTGATTGATCGGGTTGCTAACAGTATAAAAGGCCTCCCTCTCTCGCTACCGACTCCCCTCTTGCAACTCAAAAATACACAAAGTGAGCTCCCCCGTTCTTGCTCTTCAAACCCTAAGTGAGC
Source organism: Hyparrhenia diplandra (assembly GCA_015847255.1). Lineage (NCBI taxonomy): Eukaryota > Viridiplantae > Streptophyta > Magnoliopsida > Poales > Poaceae > Hyparrhenia > Hyparrhenia diplandra. Next base: position 113,068 of record JADLZK010010378.1, on the reverse strand, counting down.
CTCAATCCTCAAATTCCTCTACTCCTTTGATTCGAGCTGAAATCAAGTGAGGGATAGTACTCTAGAGATTGATTCAAGAGGATTTCTTCCCTCTCCTCTCTCTGTTTCCTTGGTGGATTTGTGTTCTTGAGAGGAGGTTGGGAAACCCTAGTGCATTGCATATTGTGATTCAATTTCGTGGCACTAGGTGGTGATTGCAATTGTGGTAATCTTATTACTCTTGGTGGTTGCCACCACCTAGACGGTTGGAGTTGGATTGATTGGTGAGGGGATTTGGTGATTGTGTCCGCCCCCAATCAAGGTGATATTGTGAGGGGTTCTTTAGCTTCCCGGTGGAGGACCGAATTGCTACTTTAGTGGATTGCTCGTGGGCTTGTGAATCCCCTCTTATGAGTGATTCATTGGCCCCTCCCAGGGATTTGGCACCGCCATTAAGCTTGTGAATCATCAAGTGGGTGTATCGCCACAACGAGGACTAACGTGCCGGCAAGCACGTGAACCTCGATAAATCACCGTGGTCTATTGTGTTGAGCTCGTTGGAGATTTCTTATTGACATCGGTGATTGGCATCATCCTCTACACTACTCCTCAAGTATTGTATTCTAGCACCTCTTTGCATTATTTACATTGTTTAGTTTGTCTAGCTTGATTAGCTTGTTTACCTCCTAGTGTTAGAATTAGTTAACATACCTTGCTCACCTAGGAGTAACTTAGCAACCTTGTGTGTGATTAGAGATATTAGAATTACTAGAATTGCTAGGAGGCTTGCATAGCTAGAGAGAAGCTTCACTTTAATCTGTTACGCCTTATTTACTAACCACCTTGCTTAAGTGTTGTTGTAGAAAAGTTTATTAGGCTATTCACACCCCTTAGCCATTTAGGACCTTTCACACTACGAACACATACATTCAGCTAGCGCAGTAGAGTGGAGGGTCACGCGAGGCGAGGCCAAGGTCGCGGTTCAATCCCCGCCACAACATTTGCAAAAATCGTGAAAAAAATGGCCATGTGTGGGGGTTGTGGGTGGTTGACCGGTGGGGGCCTCGGCCCATTAAATAAAAATGTTTTTTTGAATTTGAAAATGCGGAATCTTGAATTCACAAAGTAGGGGCAGCTCAAACTGTAGGGGCGGTTGCATCACCAACCACCCCTACAAAGGGTTCCACCGTAGGAACGGAGAGTTAGAGCGGCCGACAAAATTGCCTTTACTGTACGTAGTGTTTCTTCGTTCAAAATTGAAGCCAAGCGATGGATAGAAGCTGCCAGCGAACTTCAGCTGCTCGCTACCCCCTAGCTAGCAATTGTTTTCTTGAGTCAAGGAATGTTTTGTTTTACAATGTAGCTTTCAAAAGTTCATTGGAGCCGGCAAACGACATCTTGTATATAAACTCTTTTCCTTTTAGTACAAAGATATGCACACTCGTGCGTATTCAAAAAAAAAAAATATTTCTTCGTAAATCAATATAGCACCTAGGAATGGTTCCGGACACAGAACTCTGTTCCGAAAGAAACGGACGCAACGTAAGGCCAGTCTCAATGGGAAGTTTCATCTCCCGCTTCCAAGATATGAAATTTTGATATGAAATGGACCTCTCCCACAATACAAAGTTTCATCACAGGTTTCATTGATTATTTTACTATTTTATGGATCTCACCTGCCCTATCATCTCTCTTCCTGTTATTAGTTAATGAGGGATGAAATCCAATCTCTTTCTTAGTGGGGATTTCGCACGGTTTCCAAGTCATTGGAAACAACGCCAAAGGTTTCACCATGGTAAAACTTTTTCCTTCTCTCTCTGTAAAATTTCATGCAAAAAGTGAGTTTATGATGATGTGGCACCCTATTTAATGTGCATTAAACCCCCTCGTGAAACCCTCATTAAGACTAGCCTAATGATGACGATGCATTTTAAATAGTTCCTAATATGGATTTAGATAATTTCTTACGTTTTGACTACTGTATTACAAAACAGCAACAGATCGTAGTTCAATTATAAGCACTTTCTTTTAATTAAGTAATTAATTAATATATATATATATATATACTAGTATTCTATTGCTTGGTAACTTGCACGTGGATAAGAAAATTATAGCAAAACAGGCATGATTTTCTAATTTACTTGATCACTGTCAGTCATTTGATGTACCTGCATTACTTGTCTAGTTGCCTTCTCTAGCTTGATCAGTCAGTCAAGCAATAAGTTCTTGAGAACAAAGGGAAAAAAGGGAAAGAATTACAAACCAAAACCACGCTACCAACAACTCGACACAGGAAAAAAAGGGGAAACAAATTTGGGACTGTTGACACGAAAACTAGGGCTTCAAACCAACACACCGAGAGGACCTTGACGCCGCGAGGTTGTGATCAACCTGTAACAAGTAGCAAGACTCACAACTTGATCACCAAAACCGATCTAGAGAACGGTAGAGGCGATGTAGAGCTTGATCTCGACTGCGAGAGCTTCGGAACGACCTCCGAAAGGATCCGTCGGGAGGAGCGCACACAAAGGTTGCTCTTGGGTCGGCAAGGCCATCTAGAATGCCGGCGAAATTCCTCAAGAACGTTGTCGAACAGCAAGTTTAGGGTTTGGAAGAGAAAAAGTAGAGTTTAGGGTTTGTGTATGACGATTGGATGTAGATGGGATCAAATCGGTCATTAACCTCTCGTTATATAGAGGGGGGTGGTCTTATCCCCTTAGGAACCGCATTGGATGCATTTCAAAGCATGAAAACCTGCCAAAAACCGTTGAGGAAAGAAAACAGTTCGAACAAGTCATGAATCGCGCATGTGCACGCGCCGACGCCCGACAAGCAAGCGCCCGACGCACTGGCTCATACCGACGCGGTCCAAAGGACCCGGCGCCACGCTTGTTCGCGCGGGGACGCCCCGCGGACGACGGCCAGCCATCCCCGGGCGCTAAGCGCGCGGGGACGCAGTCTAGAGCCGCTGCAAGTGCGGCTTGCGCCGACGCCAAGCGTCCCGCGAGCCGACGCTGTATGCCAGCGCCGTCGCGTTGCTCCTGCGCCGCCGCACGCGCGCTGGACGCGTCGTTGAGCTTCGCCGACGCGGGCGCGTTTCAATCCCAGCGTCCGCGATGTTAGGACCGAGCAATCGACCTCTTCGCCGGATTTCTTCATTTTTTGACCTTTGACTTTCTCTTGACCCTCATAAATTTGTTTTGTGGGCTGCTATCTTAATTTTGACTTAACTATAAATAATTGAATATATCAATATTTATTATGATATCAAATAAGTATCATTAGATTAGTGGTGGGATATATTTTTATATATATCTATCTGGTGTCATAAATATTAATATTTTGATCAAAAACTTGGTCAAACTTTTAGATACATTAACAAAGAGTGCATCTATAGAATTGGATTCTTATGTGGATGAAGGTACGTTGGAATCCCATCACACATATGTATGCACACGTTGGAATGAGTATGGTCTTACTGGCAACTGCATAAAAACAACGTACACCATCATGCATTTGCAATAGAAATGGCATGACAGACGTCATGCATGCCGCATGTACTGCTGTGTACACCACAACAAAGCTGAGTCAGCCCCTGGCCACCTCAGCTAGCGTGCTGCACATGCACCTAGTAAAATATGGAGACTAAGACAAATCATCTCACTTAATTAGTCCCCATAATCACTTAATAATCTTCTTATAATTTCTGCCCAATCTCCACCAAACCTAACCAGACAATATAGTATGACGATAGTAGTATCCAAGGTCTAGACTAGTAACAACGTACGGTTGGAACGAGTCCTAGCGAGTAGCGACAACTCTACTCCTGCCATTGCATGACTATCGCCTTAGCAAGAGGAATTATTCATATATTGTACTTCCCACCCTTCCAAATTATAAGTTATTTTGATTTTTTGGTTCATCCAATTAGTTATGTATCTAGACATATTATTGTACCTACATGCATAACAAAATGGATGTAACAAAAAGTTAAAATGATTTATAATATGGAACGAAGGAGTAATTAAGTACGTGCATATATTTTGAAGATCACTGGGTTCCCCACTGCTGCTCACCAGGTTAAATATTTGTGGTCCTAAACATTGAAGACAAATATTGCTCCAAGGAGGGTGCCTTTCATTTGCATCATCTGTTTTGGAGATCACTTGCTTGTCTGACCTTGCATTGCCTTGTTAATATCACGGTCTCCGTCAGACAATGAAGCAGCTAGTAAATTATGTTCAGCACCTTTCAACCAAGATGGACACTACTAGAAAAAAAAAAAAAATTTGTGAAACAGCGGGCGGCTATGATCTAAAAAATTTGTTAAACAGCGGGAGATTGATGATTTCCAGCAACATTCATGAAGCTACAGTGCCTCCCACGAAGGTTAGAGATGATGTTGCTAATAAAACTGCCTCTGTCAAAAAAAAAAAAAAAAAAAAAGGGAGGCGCCTCGTTTGTAAAAATCACTTCTGCACTAGTGAAATCTGTTGAAGAGTTGGCTCCCTAAGCTAAGTGCATCCCATTTAGAGTGTGTATATATATATATTAAAAAGTTCCATGTTTTTTTTAGATAATGGATTATAAAATCCGCTTCATCTATCGAAAAGATAGAATCGCACCAATTATTACATAACGTTCAGACACCACTCACACTGCACCTGAGGCACCAGGCAGCCAAGTTTGAAAAACAAGGAATAAAATAAGGTTCGATCTAAATGTGACCAATAAATCTTGTAGATAACCATCCTTTAGAACTAAAGAACTGCAGCGCCGGCTTCAAAGTAAGCTTCTTCAGATACTTAGCTTCTTTCTAGATAGGTAGGTATAAAGGTTGTGATCTTTTTGTGTGAATTGTGTTGGTATGAAATCGGGAAAATTGATTTCTGTAGAAGTTCCTTAATTGACGCGCAGGTCGGAGAATGTTTCTGCTGTTGCGGATTTTGTACATCTTCCATCAAGTGTTTGTAAGCCTGCTTTTTGTTATCTGTCCCGCGGACCCTTGTTTATTTATTGCTTGGATGATCAGTTCTGTGTGTTAAGTCTGGTCTGCATGTAGTTTTTTTTGCCGAGTTGCTTGTTGGGTTTCGTTCAAGGAATGTGTTTAATATATGCTGTCGTGATACTTGTTGGGGAGTGGAGATCGTTGTTTTGGTTGTACAAAATTCAGCTTTTTGCGTCTTGAGGGCTAGTTGACAAATACACAGTAAATTACAGCTGCAAAACCTATTGCTGGTCGCTAATTGCTATTCTGAATTGATCCAACAACAGTATAATGAGAGATTGAGTGGATGGGCTTTTTCTGGGTCTCACGGATTTTAACGGAGGCAGACCGACCTTATAAGTGGCCCGCTCAGTTAACAGAGGTATTTCTACCGGGCGGGCTCTTTATAATAACTACTTTTGTTAATAGATTTTGCGAGGCGGTTTTTTTGTAACTGCCTCGATTAATAAAAAAGCGCCCATCTCAGTTAATGATAGACATTAACTAAGGCGGTTGACATTTTTGCCCGCCTCAGAGGGGTTTTGAAAAGGTCACGATAATATCTTTTTGTTAGTAGTGTGATTGCAGGTTGAGATGAGTAGGTCTTGCAAGGGCATATATAGAAAGGCTGCAAAAAGCTGGCGGTGAATAAACAATGTACCACACCATCATGCATCACAATAGAAATGGCATGCTAGACGTCATGCTTGGATGTACTGATGATGCACACCACACCAAAGCTAAGTCGGCCCCCAGTGGGCCCTAGCTTGCGAACTACATGCACCTTGTAATATGGAGATCAGGACAAATCCCTCACCTCACATAATGGCTTGTTTCGTCTATCCCCTCCCAAGAGAGAATGAAAGGGATTAGGAGGATCTTGATACGAGGATTTAAGGCATGTTTGGTCTTATCCACAAATCGCCTCGCTAACTTCCTCGTATGCCAGAACGTTGTAGACCAAACATGCCCTAAACATGTATATTTCTCTATTTACACTACTAGTTGGGAGCTTAAAAAAACCTGCTTCACCCTCTGCCATGTTATATTCTAGTGGGGATTAGTAGAGAATCAATTCTCATCAGCTCTCAACCATGCTCCCTCCTATGAATCTAATGGAATCACTCTACTGGAGAATTCAGGAGTAGAGCTGAAAAATAAGGGAGTGGAGCTCTCTCAAACGGACCCAAAGTCACCTACCAGTGACAACTTAGTTTTTGAACCAATCCTAGTGGCCTATGACACCTCTAAATGCACTAGGACAAAGTACTAACTGATGTACTATTAGAGAGACAAACATCAGTATTTTTCATCAAATATATGGTGGAATATTGTGTATACATAGAAGATTTCACCAAACATAGGAGGTGTCCTCCCTCAACCCCTCACACTCCGTGGAGGCCTCCGTTCCAAAAGAAGAAGAAGAAAAAAGCTCACTCCCTCCGGCTGCCCTGTTCTCACAGCAGGTTTTTTTTGGTAGATCCCAGCCGAACTTGTTTGTTGCGTTCCTTTATATATATGTACACATCTAGATAAAGCAGGGACTCCAGAAACACCTCCAGTATATGGGTGCTTTAGGTTGGGCTTTTAGCTGCTTTTGCTTTTGCCAAAAGCCAAAAGCCAACCAAAGGACTCAAAAGCCACAACAGCTTTCACCCAAAAACAACTTTCACTCTAGTACAAATCCAAAAGCAGCCTTCCCCCCTGCTTTCAGCTGCTTTTAGGTACAAAATTACCGACCTGCCACCTAAGTTCTGAGCGAATCGTTATTTTCTTATTCTCTTCTATTTGCGTCTTCCCCGGGTCACGAGCCCCTTTCCGTCCAGGCTTCTAGGGCGGCGCAGCCTCCCTCTCCGCCCAACGGCGACGCCGGCTTAACCCCACCAAGGCCGCAAGGCCGGACACATCCGAGCTCCGGGCGAGATACCGGCAAATACCCATTCTCTTCTACAAATCCGACGAGCTCGATGGCGGCCATGGAGGCACCCCCTTCCACGACCCCTCCTCTCACTTTGCTCCGATGGTGGCCATGGAGGCGCCCCCATCTTCTCCCCTATCTCCGGCGAGCCCGGGCGGGTAGTCACCGGCGAGCCCCATCCTCTCCCCTAGCTCTAGCAAATGACCATGGAGGCGCAGCCCCCTCAAATCCTCCCTGGCTCCTGCGGGCGAAATCACGCACAGAACGCGTGGCCATGGCACGCCAGCCCCGCCCCGTCGTGCCCCTAAGCCAGCTCCGATAAGCGCGGGCACCGCCCCGGCTCCGCTCCTCCCGCAGGACGGAAACTCCGGCGGCACTACCAATCGGGCTCATGAGTCCCATGGCCAGCAAAGAAGCGGGCAAGATCCGGGCGAGAATCCATGCAGCCCGGGCGAGCCACCTCCCTTGCGAGGCGGTAATGGCGGCCGAGCCCTCTCCCCGCTCTTGGGCACCCCCCTTCGCCTGCGCCTTGGAGCTCCCTCCCCACACGTGAAGAAGAAAAGGACACGCTGAAAGGTGGTTTCAAAAGTCACAAACCGTTGAACCAAACGAGCTTTTAACTTTCTCATAGCTACTTTTCACAAACCCGCTTTTTCTAAAGCCACAGCCCAAAACTGCTTTTTAGCCAAAAGCCACAGCCCAACCAAACACACCTTATGTTAGCAAACAAATGTTTCCGTGAAGTATGAATGCACATTCAGCATACTTGCAGCTAGACACACACATATAGAGAGTCTGTTAAAGGATGTATTTTCTTAATAATAGATAAATTTAGCTTTACAAAACTATTTGACTAGTCTCTTGGACATGCTCTAAAAACTTACTGTTGGAACGAGTCCTACCGAGTAGCAACAACTCTACTCCTGCTATTGCACGACAATCGCCTTTAGCAAGAGAAAATATTCATATATTGTACTCTCACCCTTCCAAATTGTAAGTTATTTTGATTTTTTTGGTTCATCCATTTAGTTATGTATCTAGACATATTACTGTATCTACATGCATAGCAAAATGGACGTAACAAAAAAAGTCAAAGCGACTTATAATTTGGAATAGAGGAGTAATTAAGTACATGCTTATATTTTGAAGATCACTTGGGTTCCCCACCGCTGCTCACCAGGTTAAATATTTGTGGTCCTAGACATGAAGACAAATATTGCTCCAAGGAGGGTGCCTTTCATTTGCATCATCTGTTTCGGAAGATCACTTGCTTGTCTGACCATGCATTGCCTTGTTTAATATCACTGTCTCGATCAGACAATGAAGCAACTAGTAAATTATGTTCTGCACCTTTCAACCAAGATGGACACTACTAGAAAAAACAATTTGTGAAACAGCGGGAAGCTATGATCTCAAAATTTGTTAAACATTGGGAGATTGATGATTTCTAGCAACGTTCATGACAGTGCTGCCAAGGTTAGAGATCGATGCTGTGCTAATAAAACTGCCGCTGTTAGAACAGGAGGCGTTTGTAAAAATCATTTCTGCACTTGTGAAATCTGTTGAGGAGTTGGCTCAAGCTAAGTGCATCCCATTAAAAGTATATATATTTTTTAAAAGATCCATGTACTACAAAGCTTATAGGTAGGTATAAAGGTTGTGATCTTTCTGTGAATTGTGTTGGTATGAAATCGACAATATTAATTGATGCGCAGGTCGGAGAATTTTGCTGCTGTTGCGGATTAGGTACACCTTCCATCAAGTGTTTGTAAGCCTGCTTTTGTTATCTGTCCCGTGGACACTTGTTTATTTATTGCTTGGATGATCAGTTCTGTGTGTTAAGTCAGATCTGCTGTAGTTGCTTCACTGCTATTACCTTGTGACGTTACAAGACCGATATATATATTAAGTTTTGTTGCCGAGTTACTTGTTGGGTTTCTCTCAAGGAATGTGTTTAATATATGCTGTCGTGATACTCGTTGGGGAGTGCAGATCGTTATTTTGGTTGTACAAAGTTCAGCATTTTGTGTCTTGAGGGCTAGTTGACAAATACACAGATTAAATTACAGCTGAAAAATTAATGTTGGTCGCTAGTTGCTATTCTGAATTGATCCAACAACACTATAATGAGAGATTGAGTGGATGGGCTTATTCTGGGTCTCAGGGATTTTAACGGAGGCAGAACGTACCTTATAAGTGGCCCGCCCAGTTAACAGAGGTATTTCTATAGGCGGGCTCCTTATAATAACTCCTTCCGTTAATAGATTTTGCAAGACAGTTTTTGGTAACTACCTCGATTAATAAAAGCGACCGTCTCAGTTAATGGCATGCATTAACCAAGGTGGTTGACATTTCTGCCTGCTCTAGAGGGGTTTTGAAAAGGTCACAACAAATATTTTTTTTAGTACTGTGGTTGTAGGTTGAGATGAGTATGGTCTTGCAAGGGCATATATAGAAAGGCTGCAAAAGCTGGGCAAAGGAATAAACAATGTACCACACCATCATGCATCACAATAGAAATGGCGTGCTAGACGTCATGCTTGATGTACTGATGATGCACACCACACCAAAGCTAAGTCGGCCCCCAGTGGGCCCTAGCTTGCGTGCTACATGCACCTTGTAATATGGAGATCAGGACAAATCTCTCACCTCACATAATGGCTTGTTTGGTCTATCCCCTCCCAAGAGAGAATGAAAGGGGTTAGGAGGATCTTGATACGAGGATTTAAGGCATGTTTGGTCTTATCTACAAATCGCCGTGCTAACTTCCGTATGCTAGAACGTTGTAGACCAAACATGCCCTAAACATGTATATTTCTCTATTTACACTACTAGTTGGGAGCTTAAAAAACCTGTTTCACCCTCTGCCATGTTATATTCTGGTGGGGATTAGTAGAGAATCAATTCTCATCAGCTCTCAACCATGCTCCCTCCTATGAATCTAATGGAATCACTCTAGTGGAGAATTCAGGAGTAGAGCTGAAAAATAAGGGAGTGGAGCTCTCTCAAACGGACCCAAAGTCACCTACTAGTGACAACTTAGTTTTTGAACCAATCCTAGTGGCCTATGACACCTCTAAATGCACTAGGGCAAAAGTACTAACTGATGTACTATTAGAGAGACAAACATCAGTATTTTTCATCAAATATATGGTGGAATCTTGTGTATACATAGAAGATTTCACCAAACATAGGAGGTGTCCTCCCCTCAACCCCTCACACTCCGTGGAGGCCTCCGTTCCAAAAAAAAAAAAAGAAGAAGAAAAAAAAGCTCACTCCCTCCGGCTGCCCTGTTCTCACAGCAGGTTTTTTTTGGTAGATCCCAGCCGAACTTGTTTGTTGCGTTCCTTTATATATATGTACACATCTAGATAAAGCAGGGGACTCCAGAAACACCTCCAGTATATGTTAGCAACAAATGTTTCCGTGAAGTATGAATGCACGATCAGCATACTTGCAGGCTAGACACACATACAGAGAGTCCTGTTAAAGGATGTATTTTCTTAATAATAGATAAATTTAGCTTTACAAAACTATTTGACTAGTCTCTTGGACATGCTCTAAAAACTTACTGTTGGAACGAGTCCTACTGAGTAGCAACAACTCTACTCCTGCTATTGCACGACAATCGCCTTAGCAAGAGAAATTATTCATATATTGTACTCTCACCCTTCCAAATTGTAAGTTATTTTGATTTTTTGGTTCATCCATTTAGTTATGTATCTAGACATATTACTGTATCTACATGCATAGCAAAATGGACGTAACAAAAAAGTCAAAGCGACTTATAATTTGGAACAGAGGAGTAATTAAGTACATGCTTATATTTTGAAGATCACTTGGGTTCCCCACCGCTGCTCACCAGGTTAAATATTTGTGGTCCTAGACATGAAGACAAATATTGCTCCAAGGAGGGTGCCTTTCATTTGCATCATCTGTTTCGGAAGAAGATCACTTGCTTGTCTGACCATGCATTGCCTTGTTTAATATCACTGTCTCGATCAGACAATGAAGCAACTAGTAAATTATGTTCTGCACCTTTCAACCAAGATGGACACTACTAGAAAAAAAAAAACAATTTGTGAAACAGCGGGAAGCTATGATCTCAAAATTTGTTAAACATTGGGAGATTGATGATTTCTAGCAACGTTCATGACAGTGCCGCCAAGGTTAGAGATCGATGCTGTGCTAATAAAACTGCCGCTATTAGAACAGGAGGCGTTTGTAAAAATCATTTCTGCACTTGTGAAATCTGTTGAGGAGTTGGCTCAAGCTAAGTGCATCCCATTAAAAGTATATATATTTTTTAAAAGATCCATGTACTACAAAGCTTATAGGTAGGTATAAAGGTTGTGATCTTTCTGTGAATTGTGTTGGTATGAAATCGACAATATTAATTGATGCGCAGGTCGGAGAATTTTGCTGCTGTTGCGATTAGGTACACCTTCCATCAAGTGTTTGTAAGCCTGCTTTTGTTATCTGTCCCGTGGACACTTGTTTATTTATTGCTTGGATGATCAGTTCTGTGTGTTAAGTCAGATCTGCTGTAGTTGCTTCACTGCTATTACCTTGTGACGTTACAAGACCGATATATATATTAAGTTTTGTTGCCGAGTTACTTGTTGGGTTTCTCTCAAGGAATGTGTTTAATATATGCTGTCGTGATACTCGTTGGGGAGTGGAGATCGTTATTTTGGTTGTACAAAGTTCAGCATTTTGTGTCTTGAGGGCTAGTTGACAAATACACAGATTAAATTACAGCTGAAAGATTAATGTTGGTCGCTAGTTGCTATTCTGAATTGATCCAACAACACTATAATGAGATATTGAGTGGATGGGCTTATTCTGGGTCTCGTGGATTTTAACGGAGGCGAACATACCTTATAAGTGGCCCGCCCAGTTAACAGAGGTATTTCTATAGGCGGGCTCCTTATAATAACTCCTTCCGTTAATAGATTTTGCAAGACAGTTTTTGGTAACTACCTCGATTAATAAAAAGCGACTGTCTCAGTTAATGGCATGCATTAACCAAGGTGGTTGACATTTCTGCCTGCCTTAGAGGGGTTTTGAAAAGGTCACAACAAATATTTTTTTTAGTACTATGGTTGCAGGTTGAGATGAGTATGGTCTTGCGAGGGCATATATAGAAAGGCTGCAAAAGCTGGCAGTGAATAAACAATATACCACACCATCATGCATCACAATTAAAATGGCGTGATAGACGTCATGCATGGATGTACTGATGATCATGCACACCACACCAAAGCTAAGTCGGCCCCCGGCGGGCCCTAGCTTGCGTACTACATGCACCTTGTAATATGGAGATCAGGACAAATCCTCACCTCACTTAATGGCTTGTTTGGTCTCCCTCCCAAGAGAGAATGAAAGGGACTAGGAGGATCTTGACACGCGAGGATTTAGGGAATGTTTGGTCTTATCCATAACTCGCCGTGCTAACTTCCGTATGCCAGAACGCTTATAGACCAAACATGCCCTAAACATGTATATTTCTCTATTTACACTACTAGTTGTGAGCTTAAAAAAATTTGCTTCACCCCCCGCCATGTTATATTCTAGTGGGGATTAGTAGAGAATCAATTCTCATCAGCTCTCAACCATGCTCCCTCCTATGAATCTAAAGGAATCAATCTACTAGAGAATTGAGGAGCAGAGTTGAAAAAAATCAGGGAGTGGAGCTCTCTCAAACGGACCCAAAGTCACCTACTAGTGACAACTTAATTTTTGAACCAATCCTAGTGGCCTGCGACACCTCTAAATGCACTAGGGCAAAGTACTAACTGATGAACTATTAAAGAGACAAACCATCCATATTTTTCATCAAATATATGGTGGAATCTTATGTATAGATACAAGATTTCACCAAAACATAGGAGGTGTCCTCCCTCAACCCCTCACACTCCCCGGAGACCTCCATTCCAAAAAAAAAAAAAAAAAGAGGAACCTCAACTGGGAGGACCCAGACTTGACATTATTGCCGACGAACTTGACATTGTTGACGTCTCCTCCGTGGCGGTTGCGATCACGCAGCTTCCAGGATAGCTGGTGCACCCCCTCGTCCCGCGTTACCGCCACGGAGTCATTGTGGCGGCGGCTATCGTGTCGCTTCGTCGTGGACGCTGGGCGGAACGATGCTCCTCTCGCCGGGGAACGATCTCGTCGCGGGGACCGGGTCGCACCTGACCCATACCCGTAGTCCTTTCTGAACATGTACTAGGCCTCATCTTGCCCTGCGAACTTCTGGGCAATCTCGAGCAACTTAGTCACGGATGTGACCTTCGTGCGGTGAAGCTTCTTTCATAGATCTTCCACCTTGTAATATGGATCAGATCAGGACAAATCCCTCAATGGCTTGTTTGGTCTATCCCCTCCCAAGAGAGAGTGAAAGGGATTTGGTGGAGCTTGACACGAGGATTTAGGGCATGTTTTGTCTTATCCACAACTCGCCGTGCTAACTTCCGGTATGTCAGAGCGTTGTAGACCAAACGTGCCTAAACATGTATTTCTCTGTTTACACTACTAGGCGCTATAAAAAAAAACCTGCTTCACCCTCCGCCATGTTATATTCTAGTGGGAATTAGTAGAGAATCAATTCTCATCAGCTCTCTGCCATGCTCCCTCCTATGAATCTAATGGAACCACTCTATTGGAGAATTGAAGAGCAGAGCTGAAAAATCAGGGAGTGGAGTTCTCCCAAACGGACCCAAAAGTCACCTACTAGTGACAACTTATTTTTTGAACCAATCCTAGTGGCCTGCCACACCTCTAAATGCAGTAGGGCAAAGTACTAACTGATGAACTATTAGAGGGACAACCATCAGTTTTTTTCATCAAATATATATATTGCGGAATCTTGTGTATACATACAAGATTTCACCAACATAGGAGGTGTCTGGTGGCCCTCCTCCCTCAACCCCTCACGCTCCCTGCAGGCCACCATCCCAAAAAAAAAAGAAGAAAAAAACTCACTCACTCCGGCCGCCCGTGTTCTCACAGCAGGTTTTTTTATAGCTCCCAGCCGAACTTGTTTGTTGCGTTCCTCTATATATATGTACACATCTAGATAAAGCAGGGACTCCAGAAACACCTCCAGTATATGTAGGCAACAAATGTTTCCGTGTAGTATGAATGCACACTCAGTAATACTTGCAGGCTAGACACAGAGTAGCATAATCGAGCTCGGCCCGGCCGGCCGTATCTGCCGGCCAGGGCCGACCAAGAGACCCACGCACCCGGTCATCATGGCGGCGGCTTCCATCACGTTCGTGCTGAACCGGCTCGGGGAGCTGGCGGTGCAGGAGGCTGCGTTCCTCCAGGGCGTCGACGAGGACATCCGGCTGCTCCGGGACAAGCTGGAGTGGCTGCAGACGTTCATCCAGCACGCGGACCAGGAGCGCCGCGCGCGGGCGCCAACAACTACATCGGGCTCTGGGTGCGGCAGACGCGCGATGTCGCGTACGAGGTGGAGGACGTGCTCGACGAGTTCCTGCGCAGGGTCGACCTGGGGCGGCTGCCCCTCCCCGAGTGGAAGAAGTGGGTCACGCTCGTCACCACCTGCACCTGCACCGCGCAGGTCTCCGTCCGCCACGCCCTCCGCAACAGGATGGACAGCATCAAGAACAGGCTCAAGGAGATCTCCGAGAACGTGGATAAGTACCAGATCGAGCACCTACGGTCGTCGGCATCGTCCACGCACAACATGACCAACTCCGCTGCCGCTGCCGCATGGTACGTATAATTTGCTTCCGGTCTCTTCACAGCACTTGTCCAATAATAATATCTCCATACTTAAATTGGTTTTTTTTATTATTATAGACTAGCAAATATGCCCGTATATTATTGCAACCGGACTCAATACATATACGAATCAGACTACATATATCATCGCTAAACGCAAGTTGTTCTCTACATGAGTCCAGATCGTATAAGAGATGTGGAGAGCATGATCGAATAAGTCTTGGAATCAGACCCTGTATCATGCGAGTTGTTTTAACTCATATATGAGTATGGATCATGATGAGTCTAGGTCGTATATGAGATATACGTAGCTCGTGACCTAATATGTATTTGAATTGAACTCTATATACATCGTGTCACTGGACGTGAGTTTTCTAACTCGTACGTGTGTAAGCCATATGTGTCTAGCTAGAAACACAGAACAAATATATATATTATCTATTACTAGATGTGAGATGTTCTAACTTGTATGAGTGCAGGTCATGAGTTAGGATCACATATGGGATACGTAGGACATGACACAATACGTATTGGGATCAAATTCCATATTCATCATCGCTAGAGACACGAGTTGCTTAGTATGGGTAATGAGTCTTGGTCACATACAAGATATAGAGGGCATGTGTGCAGTTTGAGAAGTACTCACTGCATCCCAAATTATAAGTCGTTCCAAGAATCCCGGAGAGTCAAAACATCTTAAGTTTGACTATATTTATATGATAATATAATAATATTAAGGATGCCAACTAAATATCATTATATTCTTTGTTAATTATATTCTCATAGTATATCTATTTGATGTGACAAATCTTTATAGTTCTCTCTATAATTTTGCTCAAACTTAGGATGCTTTGACTCTCAAAGATTGTTGAAATGACTTATAATTTGGCAAGGTGGGAGTAAAAAAAAGCAGGATGGAATACTGATTAGATAGTTAGGGAGAGATGGACAAAAAAAAATTAGTAGCGAGAAATTTTATGTCTTTAATATTAAGTAATAGATAAAGGTAGGTCCGTAGATGGTCTTTGTTAATAACCTACTTGAGCCTGTCTAATACAGAGGCGACATCTATGTTTACCACCTCCATTAATGGTTTTTATAGCAAAAAAACAACAAAAACAACAAAATACTTTTGTCTAAATCCTAAGACTATAATTTTGGTACAGACAGTGTCTCTATCTGAGTTTTGTTTAGAAAATTAAAAAAATTCAAATCTGATAAACAAATACTATAAATGATTTTAATCAAATACTATAAATTATTGTCCACTACAGGTGTTTAGTATGCACCGTGTCAACATCCGAGGTCATTTTAGAATTCTAAATTTGTAATTTCAACGGGAGCAAATAGAAAACATGTCAGTTACAAATTTGTAGATCGCATTAAAAACTAATTACTTTTTGTTAGGTCCTGTTAACATCTGACATTGTTTGAAAATTCTAATTTTTCAAATATAATAATTTGAAATGAATTTCTAGGACCCTAAACTTTAAAATAAAAAAAGTTTCTCAAAAAAAAAAAAAACTTTAAAATAAAAAATTATTAACTGTACAAAGTTGTAGATGATATCGAGCTCTTCAATTTTAGCACAAAGTCTATCTTTGTCCGACTTCATATGAGAAAATAAGATTTTTAGACAATTATTTCTAGACTAGAGGTGAGTCTTTCAAGAGTGCTGTATTATTGATTTTTAGATGCATAACTATTAGATAGTGTTTCTGGAAATAGCTTTTTACAAAAAAATAATCTTAGGATGGCCGTCTCTACTACTCCCTCCGTCCTCAAGATATAAGGCGTAAAACTACTTTTTATTCTTGTCCCATGATATAAAAGCGTGCTCTCTCTAAAGGCACATATATCGATACGTAAATACTAGTGTTGATAGAGAGAATTAAATGTGTTTCTTGGTCTTTGAACCTGAGGTGGTTACGCCTTATATCCTGGGACGGAGGGAGTAATAGATTGTTATTCAGCAAGGCAGCTAATTGTCATTCCATATCCTCGTTTTAACGTCAATGAGGGTATTGGACAAGTTGCCAAAGCTGGCAACCAATAATGCAAGATGGTTCTGGATATGCTGCAGCAACTTTCAGTTGGTCCTTGCTTCCACCTGTTTATTAGACACCGTCCTCACCTACTACGCATGAAACCCACCTTTCTCAACAAGTCAACAGATACCCATCCCTAATAACATCCCCTTGCTCTAGCAATCATGTAGTACTGATGCAAATAATTTTCAGGGTCCCTTTTTTTTTTTTTGCCATCTACGTAATTTTTTTAACTCTACATGTTTGCTTCTGTTTTTAGTCTTCCAGTTGCAGTGAGAGAGAGCTATTGGTGGACCAAATATAATACCAAGCCTAACTACATGGACCTAGTTAGTGATAAGTTAAATATTTTTTAACTAATAAATACAGCATTAACTAGGTCCATATAGTGAGAGAGCTATTAGTGGACCCACCAAATATAATATTGAGCCTAATTTATTATGGGCCAAGCCCATTTAAGAAGTAGTAGTTAGAGAGTTCTTGCAGGTCCAATTTATTCAAGGCTAGTGATAGACCGATTCATTTTTTTTTGAGGCAGATAGACCGATTCTTTTGGGAAGGTACTCTTTTTAGAACATTCTGTAGCAAATACATTTTTGTGTCAGGCCCAACTCATTTTTGTTTATGAGCCCATATATCCCAAACAATGTACAACACAAAACACCTCAAATATTAAAATAAGGACAATCACATATAAGAAAAATAAAAAGGGTCACATCACTCAGTGAAAATATCAATAGCAAAACACAACAACAGTTACCGCACACACAATTATTGCTCATCTTTTTTGTTCCTCGAAGGAAATCCATCATAGCTGCTGTAATCTCCTATCCCATTGCTAGCTCTCGAACTATATCTCTGCATGGTCCTGAACTGAATATACAAAAAGCATAGCATGCTATGACAATGTAGGATGGGTGGTGACATTAGGTCCTGATACTGTAAGGAACTAAAATGAGATTCTTCAGGGGAAAAAAGGCTAACTATACTCACACATCTTCTATTTTTCCTCAATAATGTTAATAATTTCCGTTGAACAATCAAGAATCAATCAACAATGTAGAGCATTAGCACATTGTGGAATCAAGAAATAATGTTGTTAGTCTTAAACAAGAGTATGGTTAACAAGTTGTATATACCAATATACACACAATAAAAGCTCTTGTCGAACCTCCATGTGGGCTAACTCAGTTTCCAGTTTAGTGAAATGTGGTAATAATTACTTGGTTAAATGATAATATGTGCAATGCTTAGGCTGTATCATGCTAAATCAGGAAGAAAAATATAACTCTGAATATGTCTCAACAACTGTACCAAAAAACCATCTCTAATTCAGGACATACCAATTTTAAAAAATCGATTTATAGTGGTGATTGTGTTTCAAGCGGCCCTATTAATTAGTGTCGTCAATTTTCAGTGTGCTTACACTAACAGTACGGCTGGTGTTATGTACCATCTATAAAAACAGAGACATGTCTAAAGGTGGATGGAAACACCAACTGTAATTATAACTTGCTAAAACAACTAAAATTTCTGTAATTATACCTACTAGTAGTCTTTTATAGTGAAATGATAATATATGGACTGCTTAGGTCATTCAAGTTAAAGTTAAGTTATAACAAGTGTCAATTTGCATGCTTGTGTTGATATATTTGGATAAAAGTTTATGCAAATTCTGTAACTCTCAACAAAACTATGAAGTTGACAAACTTTTAATTAGAGTGAAATTAGATAGTTGATACCCAAAACTTTTGGCAAAAATACTACATAAAAATGTTAAAAAGTGCACTGCTGTATGAAACAACTGATAATAAGATGGCAAGAAAGATATAAGATCGCAAGTTTGAGGCCTACTAAATGCACATATTTGTATTTTCCGATAAAATATGTTGTCTTTAGGTGTTTATATGCGGGACCTTAACAAGTGAATATATAAAATTTTAAATTTTCTAGCAGTCAAAACAAAAAAATGTTTGTTTAAACCATTTTCGTGGGCTGTTCATACTAGAGCCCGTTGGTCCAGATGTCCTCGAGGAAGCCGTATTTGATGAGGTCCTTGTTCTCGTACTTGTCAAGGCCCATGAAGATGGTGTAGTCGCCGCCTCGGGCCGCGCCTTGAAGTAGAACACCATCCCTGCTTTTGAAGGAAGGCCGGCCGGCCGGGCCGCCCCGGACGGATTGAGATCATCCTGACTGAGTTTTTACTGTTGCTCTATTATTGTCCGTTTTAAAACCACAACACAAATGTACTCCAACTGACACAGTAAATGCCTTTATGCGGTAAATACTAATATATGGTAGGATGGATATATACATACGCAATACTAAGGGTGCAACTACATTATATGCGGTATGAAATGCCATAAAAACAATTGTAATTGAGATTAAGTTTATTATATGCAAACTATTTTTCATTTAAGCCATAAATTAGAAAATTGAAGGCAATTGGGACTCAGGAAACCATCAGAACACAAGAAAAACATTTTATGCCAATGTGCATGTCTATGTGTATTTTCTCTAATTTAACAGTACTACTTTTATGTAAATTAAGGTTTCCTTTTATGAATAATTTTGGAGAACTTGAACTATATTCATTTTATAATAATTTGTCCCAAATAACTACTTGCAGGGACCAAGAGAATAAAGTTTTTGGGTTCAAGGAAGAATTGGATGAGCTCAAAT
Organism: Hyparrhenia diplandra; assembly: GCA_015847255.1. Classification (NCBI taxonomy): domain Eukaryota; kingdom Viridiplantae; phylum Streptophyta; class Magnoliopsida; order Poales; family Poaceae; genus Hyparrhenia; species Hyparrhenia diplandra. The sequence goes on along the minus strand of JADLZK010010378.1, from coordinate 93,699 downwards.
CCAAGCTCAAAGGTGATGGCAACACAAGGTCTGCCATAGCAATTGTTGGCGAGAGTGGCATTGGCAAATCCACACTTGCATGGAAAGCTTATGATAGTGAAGACATCCGGTGTCACTTTGATGAACGAGTATCAATCAACATTCCACCGCATGTTAGAGATACTGACATCTTATACTTCATCTACAAGCGCCTATGCCCCGACCAAGCATATGAGGATGATGAGTCCTCAACAACAGAAAAAGTTCTTGGAGCTCTTACTGCTCGTTTGAAGGATAAGCGGTATTTAGTAATGGTGGATGGGCTGGTCAACTTCACCAATTGGAACTCTGTGTTGCAGGGCCTACCAGACAATGAAAATGGGAGTAGAATCATGATCATCACACGCCTTGAGAACAAAGAGGCTGCATATGTTGACACTAAAGTTTCACCACTCAAAGTAAGTCATCTTTCTAAGGAGAAGACTACAGAGCTGTTCAACTATAAAGTATTTGGGAGCACAGACCAGTACCACAGCAAAGTTTCCGAGAGCAAAGACATGTATTCAGAGGAAGTTTATGAGGCCATCTTTTGACATCACACAAGGCCTCCCTTGGCAATTGTAATTCTAGCTGGGTTTCTTCGACCAAGAATTTCACAGAGTGGGGCAAGGTGTTATCCAAACTCAGATCAAATGACAAGTCCAAGAGAACGAAGAGAATATTGGCACTGTGCTTTGATGATCTACCAAGCCGACTCAAGTCATGCTTCCTGTATTTTGCAGGAATGCCAGAGAATTTAGTTTTCAGTGCATGGCACATAGTGCGGCTTTGGGTCGCCGAGGGTTCTTGAAGCCAAAGAAGGGGAAGACCATGGAGGACATTGGGCAGAGCTACCTCAAGGAGTTGATCTCGAGAGGCATGATTAACCTAGTCAGGAAGGACCAAAGTGGAGGTGTTTGGCTTGTTGCTATTCATGACCGCGTGCACGCCTTTGCACAGTCAGAATCACATGAAGAAAGCTTCTTGGAGGTCCATGACAATTCTGATCTCCTTATGCCCAATTCTGTGTGCGCCGCCTTTGCCTCCAGAACTATATGCAGTCATATGTTACTATGGATGCTTCCTTCCCAAAGCTAAGGTCACTCTTATGCGACCTTGCTGAAGAGAGGGCGACTGGCAACTCAGTGCAAAACCAAAGCCAAGACGGCTTTGCGCTACCATGGCCTCCAGTTTCTTCCAAGATGCAAGTTCCTCCGAAAGTGATTGATCTACGAGGAATGCGGATCAAGAAACTGCCTAATGCAATTGGGGACATGGTCCACATAAGATACCTAGGGATCAGGAGCCGCTCTCTTGTTGAGCTCCCTTCAACAATTGGGCGACTGATCAATCTCCAGACTCTTGACATAAAGAGATCCCAGGTTGAGAATGTCACAAAGTCATTCTGGGAGATTACAACTCTGCGCCATGTCATGGCAAACAAGCTGAACATTCCAAAGTCAGTTGGAGCCTTGAGCAACATGCAAAACACTCACTGGCCTTGTGTGCTCGGATCCCTGGGAGAAAAGCATAAGCCCTTTGCACCACATGATTTATGTTCGGAATCTTCGGATCACAGGCCTGACCTCTGTGCATTGGGACGCACTTGCAGACGCCTTCAAGAAGCTAGAGTCACTTGTCTACCTGCACCTAGCTGTGAAATCTCAAGGTGATAAAATTCCATTCAATATGTTGACCAAATTTACTCTTCAACGTCTGCAAATCCTAGAGCTGTATGGGGGGATTGAAATGCCAGGTCTAGAAATCCAAGAGCGTTACACCCTACCAAACCTCAACAGGCTAGTGCTCAAGCTATCAATGGTTAACCAAGAATTCATGAACAGGATAGGTGAGCTACCGAGCCTGAAGGAGCTGGTGTTAGCTGAAAAATCATATGCTGAGGAGGAGCTCATTTTCTCTGATAGTGGATTCAACAGTGTGACAAACCTGGTGATGTCAGGGCTGAAAAAATTTGGTGGAGTGGACGATAAGGCCCAAGTCCATTCCATCCATCAAAAAGGATTGCCCTATCAGGTTTCTCCCAGCTGAAGATTAATCTTGAAGGAAACAAGGTTCCAGATAGCCTGGCAGGCCTCATGGAAGACCTGGAGGAAGTAGTTGTCTACAAAAAGGATGGCGATAAGGAAATTGTTGTGCATCCTCCTAACAAGGGATTCAGTGATAAGATCAACCGTGTGCCCATCACAACAAATAGTGAAGACATAATGGATGCCACGCTGAGAGCTGGAAAGTGGAGGGAAAGTATGGTCGCCGGAAGCATGTACCATCAGGTCCCACAATAGACTTCTCCTCAGCTTGGACTTTTCTGTCTGCATCTCGAAGGACCTATGTTTTATCTCTCCGTATCCGAGTCCATACATTACACAAAATATGATTTGTTCTCCTGTGCATGCCTCAGTCATCATGTCCGTCAAATATGCATAAATCTAGGCGTTCAGTTGTCGTGGTTTGTCAAGTATATTGTATTATTGCTAATAATTAGCAGGTCCCTGCAGTCTTGCTTATACTTAAGCCTGTAAGTTTCTCGAATATGTCAAGACAAGATAATGTATGGTGTGCTAATAATGCTATTTTCTTATACATGGGATGTGCTTGCTCAAATATTCTTCTTGTTATCAACAGTTTTCTCTCTTCAATGGTACACTGGAGAAACCACCTGGGTGTTCATACAGTATGCGAATAGAGCCTTTATTTGGAGACGTTTTGGGTACCATACACTGGAGGCAGGTGGCCTGAACGCCAGTACTCTGCAGCTCGGTTTCAAAGCCAATAATGGTTAGTTTTGAAGCCCCCTGCACCCTGTATAAATAAATAGAGGGGTGGCTGGTTTGCGGAGTCTCTTGGTCACTTGGGGACAGTGGGGATCCAGAAACGGGGTAGAGGGGGGCTAAATAAGCGAAGGCTAAAATTTGATTTTCTAAGCCCTAGATCAGCTGCTCTGCTATGTCGACATGTAGTGATGTCATCCAAATTAAGCTGAGTTCCAAATCCTGGTGATCTTTTACAACCTGGCTCTCCTTAGTTCTAGGCTTCTAGCACTTTTTTTTTCAACATAACTTTTTTTTTTTTTTTCCTAAAGTAAATTTCCATTCTATGCCGCACAATACGAAACGTTGCGAATTGCAGTGCAATAATTAGAACATAGACATCGGTATTCACCGAATATTCAAAATCAAACAAACAGAGACCCTAGATCTCACCTGCGTTGCGCAGTTAGTGCAAGCTCAAGTAGGAGTGCCGCACTGCCATAGTGCCGTTGCGAGCCAGCGGCGCGGCACTCTCTGCTGCGGTGCTGCCTGCGAAGCTGGAGCTTGCCGGCGTCCAGTCATGGCGTCAGCCAGCCCCCTCACGCCTCACGGCCGCCCCATGCTATGGAGAGGGGGAGAAAGTGGAGGGCAGTTGGGACTAGTGCGTATAGGAGCGGCGGCAGGCCGGGCGAGACCGCCGACGCTGCGGCGCTCACGTCTCGCGGTCAGGGCTCGGTAGCACGCCGGCCCCAGGGAGCCCCCACGATGGGCCAACACCCAGCTTTCAGCCCATGCCTGGTAGTACCACAGCTGGGCCAGAAGCGGGCCGCTGGTTTGGCCCTCCAAGGAGAGAAGATGCTTGTGGTTGCTTAATAAAAAGAAAAAGAAAGAAAAAGAGAGAGGAGAGGTTTGTGCGAACGTGCACATCCAAGCGTTTCCCGCGCTCCGAGTTTCCTCCCGGCCGCTTAGCTAGTCCCAGATGCTCGGAGAGGCCATCCTCCCTCAGCTTGCTCCCCTGCTTTGTCCATTAGCAATCACGATCAGCCACACACGGATCAGCGACCTACAGAACACATTGAAGACATGGCGGACGAGGAGGCGGTGGAGGCAGCAGCCGGAGGAGGCTCATCATCATCCTCATCATCAGGGAAGCCAGTGATGGTGGTGGGCATCGACGACAGCGACCACAGCTACTACGCACTAGAGTGGACGCTGCAGCACTTCTTCGTGGCGGGGCAGCCGCAGGCGCAGCAGTACCACCTGGTGGTGCTCACCTCCAAGCCCCCCGCGGCGTCCGTCATCGGCATCGCCGGCGTGGGCTCCGTCGACCTTCTGCCCACGGTGGAGGCCGACCTCAAGCGCACCGTCGCCAGGGTCATGGACAGGGCCAAGGGGCTCTGCTCCGAGGTGGTCGACGTCAGCTACGAAGCCATAGAGGGCGACGCCAGGAGCGTCATCTGCGACGCGGTTGATCGGCACCATGCCGAGATCCTCGTCGTCGGCTGCCATGGCTACAGCAAGTGGAAGAGGTCCAGGAGCTCTTTGATGCATGCTATGTATGAGCTTGTTGTATATATTTTCCACGGAATTTAAGATTGGTTAAACTCGTGCATGCAATATATGCAGGGCTGTCCTTGGGAGCGTGAGCGACTACTGCACGCACCATGCGCACTGCACCGTCATGATCGTCAAGAAGCCTAAGCACAAGCACTGAGACACATATATATGCGCTCACTGCCTGGATTGGAGGTCAAGGGGCTCGATTTCGGAGAACTGTGTATCTTAATTAGTTGCACGTGTTGGTGCGAGAATAAAATGCTACGTGTGCCTAGAGTAACATACTTCGTCCAGTCTTAAATATAGGAATTTCTAACAAGATCTGTACGAGTAAAATCTTTTCTAATTTTAGCAAGCAATGTTTATGAAAAATAATTATATTAGAGTAAAATGTACCACGGGTTCATTAACTTTTGGAGAGATGTCATCTTAGATCCATCAACTCTCAAAGTGTGTTTTTTGCTCCATATTTTTTTTATGTTATGCACTATAGACCCATGATGATTTGAAAGCTTGGTAACTCTTTTTGACAAAACACTTTATCTGATATATCTCAAGGAAAACAATGGGTAGTACACAAACGATGGACAAAAAGGACAAAAACGATGGACAAAAGGACGTACACAAAACGACTTCTAAATATAAAAGTACTTGAAAGACAAAAATGATCATCTTCTTCTTTCGGACGTCCACTGTCTGCCAGGGCTTGAAGAACGTACCTCAAAGACAGCAAAGAAAAGGGCCACAACATTGTCTGGAGGAATCCTCTAAGGGCACGGCCAACGCAGGCAGGACGAGCGTACTGCCTCAGCTCCACGTAGACGAAAACTCATTTGAAAGCAAGCGCTGCTAGCCGAGAATCTCTTAAAGTAATCATTACTTTTTCACCCCCACCGCTGACCCTTCTGCAGCTTTTCCCTTCCCATTCAGCTTTTCTCTCCTCATTTTGCTCCCCAAGCTACAGGGTGAAGTCTCCAACGCATCATCCAATATATGCTTTGCACTTTTGTCAGATGAAGCACACGGCTCCTCCCGCAGGATGCTCTGTACCCTCTCTTGAAGCTGTTGTTTGGGTTGAGGTGGAGCAATGGCTCCTACGTGGAGGCTAGAGGCAGCAGTACATGCTGGAGCGTTGGGGATGGCCTAAGGAACACATGCTCACATGTTGAAAAGGTTCCGGGCCTTGCGGTAGATTAGACAAAAACAAGAGGGTAAAATCGCCACATTGAAAGCCAACCAACTGCTTTCTCTGAAAAGCACACCAACTGCCAAGATCCGTAGAAGATCAATAGATTGGGCAAACTAGAACTCTCACTGGTCCTTTACTGACGCCAGATCGAACGCCATTGACGTAGGCATAGACCGAAAACATTATTCTAAAGTACCATCATCGTCACCACCTGTCACTAGAACCAAACCCTAGATCAACAGTGATCCACAAACCTAATCTAAAACTAAGAAGAAAAAAAAAGGGATCGGTCCTCGCTTCTCTGTCCACCACGTGAGATTGCCAGTTAGGAGATAGGAGAGGGACTGAGCCGGTATCGAGTGTCTTAGAGAGGGCAGCCGTGGTGGCTAGAAAAGGGTGTCGGCGACTCTAAGAAAGAACAAGGGCACACTTACTTTCTTAGCTTGGTTACTAGAACTATACCCGACGCGTTGCTGTGGGATTCTCTTAAAAATATTTTTTTATATGCATAGCATTACTATATGGTATTTTTGTATACTATGTATACATATATAAAAAATTTGACTAAGTTATTTAATTGGATCTGATCTCATAAAAATCAGTATAAAATATTTGATTACATTATAGAGGAATAGGTGATGAAACAAACAGCGTATGTCGATAACTGTATGTTAATAGATTAAAAATTTAATTTATTTCACATGAAAAAAAAGATGACATGGGCATTTTTTTAATAATTATTAAGGGATGACATGGACTTAGTGGGTAGGTTCACTTAGTGAGGAATTAATTTTGTGAACACCTTGTATGAAGAGAGTAATCATGTAGTGAGGTTTATCTTTATAAAAATTATTATATAGATTTTTATTAAGGCACTTTCTTTCGATTACCCCTCTCTCTCTCAAGAAGTCTCCATGCACGCCGAGCTAGTGGGCCATCCGTTCACGCCCGTTGGCGGGGTAGGAAGATGATGAGGCTGGGGGCCTGGCGCGGAGATACGGTGGGAGATGCTGAAGCGAAACAACAGCCTCTGTCGGTGAGAGGTAGCGCTTCCAGCAAGGAACGACGTTGAGAGAAATAATAAATAAAGAGAAAAATATGATTTTTTTTATATGTATAATTAGTACTGAAAAAAATAGCGATATAGCACCAAAATAGCGCCGCTATAGCGGCCAGAAGCAGCTGTCGCGATGCTCATTAGCGTGCTATATAGCGCTATAACGTTTTGGTCAAGCTCCCACTAAATTCTGTAGCCCGCCATTTTTTTCATGGATAATTAGCTAAACTCAAAAAATTTTAACTTAACGTAACTACGCAAGAATTGTATTCTTTTATGAATCGAAGAGATACGCCTTTGAGAAAGACCGTACCTACCTGATAGCAGAAGTTTATGATGGCGAAGCTAACCGGCCGCGCACTAATTGGGGTGATGACGCTGTGTAACAGCAATTATTGGAGGTGATGCTTGCATCGTACATCGTATTAGTAGTAGGCGTGGGTCTGTCTATTTGGAGTGATGTAGTCTGAGCCTCTCATCACTCTCGCTGCACAGTCGCACTATTAGTTGATAGATCTATACAGTACGTGTCAGGAAACTAGGTAGGTAGATCCAGCGGCCACGATATATACACCTTGCAAGGTAGTAGTTGCGACGTGGTTGTGATGTACTGCTGTCAACACATGAATGTATCGAGCACGCCACAACAACGACCCCAGTTGGCCTCCATCTCCGTCAACACGGTCACTTCCGCTAAGCACGGGTTAATTGCAGTTGGCAACCACGGTAACCCCTAGACCTCAGCTCGCTTTTATGAGATCGCCCTCGCGTGGCTCTCTCCACCCTACCCGTCTCATCCGCTTCCTCGTCCAACGACCAGTCTACCGGAGCAGGGGCGGCAAGCAAGGTGTAATTACTTCTCACTACCGGGTCTAAGCCTAGTGAACAACATGTGTTATCAATCATGTCATCATCCGGTTGACCTCGCCGACAAGGCTAATCTTTCCTGCCAATCGAAGGAAACCCAAGTAAGAACAAGATAAAACACAATCAAAGAAAATTGATAATTGCGGATGTATGATTAAGCTCTCGAGTCACAAACCAAGGATAGCGATCGTTAACAGATTGATTTAAAGCAAAAACTTAAACCTTGACATGGGTGGTGGCAAGTGATTATAAGGTCTAGGGGTGTGTGTGGGTGGGGGTCCATGTACTTCCTATTCGCCCTTGTCTCTAATGGTCCACTACAGATTACCGCTCAAATTAAAGATGATGACACAACATTGTTGACAGATTCTACATGTCAACATGTTTCGACGATTCTCATTGATTTTCATTAAATTTTGATGTAGGACCGGCGCCATAGGTTAGCTTAAGAAATTATGTTAACATCCATAGGTAGAAGACTTTTCTAAGTGTCACCATGTGTGGTGTTGGTTATCGGTGAAATACACTACCAAAATGATGGAATTCTCCTAGGGTTCTTAAGTAGTAATAAAACACTTCCACTAATCATAGCACAAAGACATGTAGTAGGGAAAGTTTATACTAAATTTTGAATAATAAAAAACTAGGAGAAGTCTTCCTGACTAAAAAGAATTAGAAAAATCTGGTTGTGCCAGGAACAACAAGGACTGGTCGATGAAGGACCGGGAAGGCGACTAGAGGGGGGTTGAATAGGAGCCTCAAAATTTTTTGCTCTTTTAAGAACTTCGGACATCACGCACCCAAAAAGCGAGATCTCCTAAGATGTGAATAACACAAAGCTAACTTGTAGCTAGATGCTAGACGCGAAGAAACGGTCACACTAGAGATGACACGCAAGAGACCGGTACCAAACTCAACCAACACGACCAAGAACAATGCTCTCAACAGAAACCAAATGACACACGGAAGATCACGACCTAGATTGCTAGGTGGATGTCTTAGGAGATGTCCTAAAGACACAGCAGATCAACCGGAGAGGCCCTAACGTGATTGATCAACACGCCGGACAAAATCAGCAACGCTGCAGCAAATACCGGACCTCAATACCGGACCCGTCCGGATCATACCAGACCTCAATACCGGATGCGTCCGGTATGAAAACAGCACAGAACTACTCCACGAGAAAAATCGAAAACCCTATCAAATGACCTCCAAAAATCATGAAATTTAACCCTAGCCTCTAGACACCATGGGCAACAACTCCACAAAATTTCAGCAACAAACTCAAAGGTTGGGAATACCGGACTTGTCCGGGTTTAATACCGGACGCGTCCGGTATTGATAAACAGCACGCAGGAAAATCACCAAAACCGCAAATCCGCTCAAATCTCGGTCAAATCAAATCCAACCGCCACCAAATTTTTTGCGGATGGTCTTGAGGCGTTGGAGACGCTATACCTTGAAAATCATCTCACTTGACCAAGCAAATCGACGGGAATTTCATATCACACACCAAAAACGAAGAACACGAACCCTAGCCACAAAATTGCTTGATCTCTTCGAGCACGTGGGAAATCAGGTGATTTCAATGGTAGATTGATTCGTGTCACATCATAGCTCGATCCAAAGCAACAAGAACGACTCGAAACGGTCTCAAATCGAAGAAGTCGAAGCTAGAACGAGGAGGGGAGAAAAGTGACGAAAATCCAAACAAAATCACAGCACACAAATTGACTCGCACAACGATCCGAAAAGCCTAGAGGGCATGAGCACACTAAGGGGTGCTCTTCCTACGAACACTGATCACAAAATGTCTGGACCTCTCTCACAAAGCAGAGAAACTAGATAATGGGGAAACCCTAAAGGAAAAACTGCAAATGGAGAGGCAGCTTGAGATGGAGGGCTCCCTCTCTATATATAGTCTCGGCCCTAATGACCAAACTACCCCTACTGATACATGGGCCAACATCGAATAGCCATGGGCATATTGGTCCGACCCGAGGATATTCTAATCCGACGGCCACCGCGCCTCCTCACCGGTAGCTTCGCTTCGACGCGAACTCCCCGATGCCGCCACGTGTCGTCCCTTACGGCATCGGAACCTCCGCCCAGGTTTTGAGGCCCAAACCCATGAAACCTACCGCCGATGGTTTTAAGGCCCAAACCACCAAACCTGGCCGCGAGTAGCGTCACCAGCGTACGCATCCACCGCGCCCCGACACGTGTCACCGCCGTCCTCGACCGCCCGGGCGCCAAGTCTTCTGAGCCGCCCGCTCGACTTGCACGTCCGCCGTCTTGACTCGATCGACACGGTCACACCACGCGTCCTCGCACTTGTCGATGTCCCAAGTGTCAGCCACCACGACTGGCCACCCGGCGGTCCGGTCCTTCGATCCAAGCCTCACGTCCGCCTTTCACCGCTCCGGGTCCATCGGCACGACACGTCCTCCTTGGTCTTCACCTCACCGTCGGCCACCATCTCGAGCTCAACATCTGCACAACACAAGCCGAGAAACAACGTCGTCCGACACACCGCGTGTGCCGGGTAAGGGTAACCGAAGTAGAAAGGAAAAAGAAAATAGAAGAAAAATGTTGAGGATTGACAATCACTCATTACAAAAGCTAAACACAAATGGTTATAATCAACCATGTGTTCGCGGTCGACGGTCGTCCGGAGGGTAACAGAGGACATTGTAGAAGAAACAGCTTGGGTAGCGAAATCCCGAAGCTAGGGGCACGGCCCATGGCCAGGAGATGCAAGAGGCGCGTCTGCAAAGCTTGTTTTGTCTTGTCCTATACAATGTTGATGAGGACTATGACGAGGACTTCGTCTACTCGATCGAACCACTGTTAAACTACGAGGGCTGGTTATTAGGGCTAGTCAACCGTGTGACCCACTGTTCAACCGTGACACGTGACGACGTCTATGGTGTCCGTGACCATAGACCGTACCGTACCTGCTGATAGCTAGCGGAAGTTGACTGAAGCTAGCTGCGCAGTAGTCGAGTGGTGCTGTGTGGCAGCAATTGGATGCTGCTGCATCATCCATCGTAGTAGGGGAGGGTCAAGTCCTTGCCTGGTTGCCTGTCCCGCTGAGGCGCACTCTCGCCCCTGCTCGCAGTCTGCGAGGGTCTTCTCGATTCACACCTAGCATAGCAAGCGGATCCCCGTTTGGATTGGGTGCTGCTAGGCAGGAAAGCGGACATACTAGACACAATCATCAATTCCATTAATTACCCGGTTATATGGCACTTTTCTTAGAGCATCTCCAGCAGTACTCCCTCCGTTTTTTTGAAAAAGTAACATTGGGTTTGTCCTAAGTCAAACATTACAATCTTTGACTTACCATTTTCGAAAATCCATATTGTTTCACAATATATGAATTACATATTATGATAGTATTTCTCCTAATAAATCTAAAAATATAAACCAATGACTTAAAACTATAAAATTTGTTGAAATCAATGGTCAAAGATACACACGTTTGACTTAGGATAAACCAAATGTGATACTTGTTAAAAAAAAAACAAAGCGAATACTACCTAATAAAACACACCCCTACTTCTCTATTTAGGTAGCTACTCATTTCTATACTACTGTCACAGCCCATCAGAGGGCCCAAGGGGTCCTGCGAGCACGCCAGGGGCAGCGGCCCTATTGCCGGCCGCCGCCAACCGGCCACATCGTCATTAGCTTCGCCATTAACCAATAGTTATTTAGGGAATAAAATAGAAATAGAATAGGAAATAAAATAGATTTACTTCATGTGCAAATCTTCCCAGGACTATAAATACAAGGGAGATGTACTCCGTTGAATCTTAAGAAAGAAATAACAAAGGGGTAAAACCCTTAGCTCTCAAGCCTCCAAGCCGTCGCCTCCCTCTCTCTCTCGCGCGCCGCCACCCGCCCGCCCGCCCGCACGCACGCGTGCACCCAAGACGCCACGCGCCCCGCCGCCGCCCCTAACACTGTCGTTCACCGCCGATCGCCGCCCACCGCCGCCCTCACGATGGCGGAGTCCATCCGGATCGTGACACGTGGTACTCGGAGACCACTCGATCCTCGGCCCTCACCACCGCCGTCAAGATCCGATGGCCACACCGCTCCCATCCTACCCGGAGATGATCGTCGAGGCAATCCACGCGCTGGGATTCGAGAGCAGCTCTAATAAAGCTGCGATCTCGGACTCCATCAAGGCGAAATACGGCTCCATCCTCCCGGCCCAAAGACGGCGCCATCCTCACGGGCCACCTCGCCCGCATGAAGGCCACCGGTGAGCTCGACTACCTCCTCACCGACGTCAACGCAACCACCAACGACGACGCCCCCATGGGCGCCGCGGCGACAACAACGCCCGCGCCCCCACAGCGCGCCAACAATGCCGTCCTCTCCGTCAACGACGAACCGGTGGCCACGCCAGAGCAACGCCGCCGCACGCTGCCATGCTGTCCAACGGGCGTGCCTCCGACGTCACGCGGCGACGCCGGCGCCAACACCTCCCACGATCTTCGACGCCGCAAAACAACGGGCGCGTCTACCCCCCAGGACGCCCTGGCGTCCGCGCGGTCCGAATCGGATCGGATAGGGAGGCCACCACCGACGTCCCCCAGCTGTTCGACGAAAAGCATACCCAACTAGGCCAACGTCTAACGGCTACAACAATGGCGCAGGTGTGCGCCGCGAGTCACCGCGGTCCATCCCAACCGACATGGAACCACTACCACCATCCTCAACGCCACGACGGCGTCGCCCGACGTCGCCATGGCGCCGCCAACGGCAACGACGCCCCATGGCGCCGACGCTTCTGTTCTGACAACGACGACGCCCCGAGGGCGCCATCGCGGACAACGACGTTGCCCCCACGGGCGCCGCCGCCGAGAGAACAACGACGCCCCACGGGCTCCGCCACCGACACCGTCGTCAACTCGCCGAACTCCGACGGTGAGATCAATCCGCAACACATGCTGGGCGTTCCCGCCGTCCGCAATGGCGGAGATCATCGCTTACCAAAGCTGCGGATCCGTCCCACGTCCGCTGCGTCGGCAAACATCGCCGGTACCTCTACTTCCAGCCGCCGGCTTCCCGGTGAAACCAGCGCCCGCCCGGCGCGCAGCGGCGCCACCCTCGGCACCACGTCTGCGGATCGTTAGTCCGCCCATGCTCGTGCCGCCTACGCCCGCACTAGCGATGCGTGGTTCGGCCGAGTCCACAATCGTACGATGGAGCAACCGACCCGGCACCATGGATCACCAAGATGGCGGTCCTATTCAACTGCAGCAGCTCATCGGCCCTGACGAATACGTAAGGAACGCTGCTACCCATCTAACAGGAGCGGCACATCTCCGGTCCTTCCGCATGACCAGGGAAGCGCCACTAGAGGACTGGAACACCTTCACACGGTGTCTCTCTTGTGGCTTTGGGCCGCCCATCGACGGCGACACTCGGGCGATCTCGCACCTCCTCGACTAGACGACGCCTGGAATGACTACATCTGCGCCCTCGACACCTTCGTTATGCGCGTGGGCAGCCCAAGTGACCTTCATCGAGTCCACATTGTCACCGGTGGACTCCATGCTATGCTACAGGATGTGCTACAGGGGGAGGCGCCCCGCACGATGGACGTAGCGATCCACCTCGCTCGTCTCCTCGACGCCCCTTTGCCACGTTCGTTGCACGCCAAGGCAACAGGAGACGGACACAATGCCATCGATGACTCGGCTATGACGGCCGGGATGCCTCGAGGGCGGATCCAGCCGGCTCCCTTGATCCTCGATGACATCGCCACTACCGGCGATCTGGCACCACCTCGACGATGTAGGGTCGAGATGGGGACTAGAGGGGGTGAATAGTCCTTTCTAAAACTAATTGCGATGGCTAACCGAATATAATGCGGAATTAAAACTATTCGCTTAGCCAAGACTTCACCCCTCTAGCTATGACTCTAAATCACCTCACAAAAGATCCTACACAAAGCAAATGAGGTGATAAGCCTAGCTTGAGCTCCTAACCGTTTCTATTGCAAGGTCACACAAACCTATGCACTAGTACTTCAAACAAAGGTGAGCTCCTACACAATTCTAATGAGCAAAAGCACTAAGCCAACCTAAGCTCACTAGATGCACAATGGACAAGGCGACACACGCCTAACCCAAAGGCTCAAATTACTTAGCTACACAAACTAAGCAAGGCAACTAACAAGCTACACAAGCTAGTAATTGCAAGAGGTACTCCACAAGCACAAGCACAAGATATATATGAATGAAAATGCAAAGCTTGTGATTTGGAGAATGCAAACCACCGAGAAGAGTAGACAAGTTGACACCGGTGATTTTTTACCGAGGTATCGGGAAGCTTGCCAACTTCCCCTACTCCTCGTTGTGTCGACCAACACCTTGGGTGGTTCCTTTGGTGTTTCACCTAGATGGTTCTTCGATTGTGACTCTCCGATCACTTGCCTCTCAAGGCACGCCCGCAAGGCACCGCAAGACACCACTCTCAAGTGAGCCTATCACAAGGCACCGCAAGACACCACACACGCAAGGGGAGGTACTCACCGACACGCTCTAGTAGTGATGCTCTTCACGATCCCCGCGAGGTGAGCTCGAACCTCTCACAAATCCTCCTTCGAGCACCGCACAATCTCCGTTGCGTGCTTCACGGTCACTTGCCACCAAGCCGTCTAGGAGGTGGCAACCTCCAAGAGCAACAAGCACACCGGCTTGCAACACGATCACCTAGTGCCACGAATGCGATCTCTCAACGCGAATGCACTAGAATCACTCCTCACTTTGATTTGGATGAACACTATCAATCACAAGTGAGTGGGAGGGCTCTCAAGCACCACAACACAAGCCACCAAGGCCCAAGTGTTGCTCGGACCGAACAAGGTCGGGTATGTGGTGTATATATAGCCCCCAAGTCAAATAGAGCCGTTGGGAGGAAATCCCGCCACAGCGGCGGCCGACGGACGCACGGCCGGACTCACCGGCCGAGTCCCCGGTCGCGGGTCCGGCCGACGCCGTCGGCCACTACCGACAAACCACCGGCCCCACGACCCAACGGCTACTTCGAAACGTCGGTCGCGGCCGGGGTTTTTCTCCCGCTTGGTTTACCGCGGTAAACCGCGATTCTCGGAAAAAACCGGTCCGGTCCGGTTAGCGGACCGGCCGGTATAAAGAAGCCAAATTCAAAATGTAAATTTTGAAAAAATCGTTGAAAAAAAATTACGTAAAATAGTTCGTGATTTATAGAAGCCAATGGTATAAAAATTTGTCAAATTGGAGTTGGTTTGGTATAAAAAATTTCAAATCTAAGTTTGAAAAAAAAAAAAAAAGAAAAATACACAATAGGCCCATTAAGGCCCATTAAATCATGAAGGTCGAAAAACATACTAAACACACTCAAATTTAAGTAATTTTGACATCATTGGATTCTACAAATCATGAAGTATTTTTAGGAATTTTTTAGCATTTTATAAAAAAATTACATTTTGAATTTTCAAAAAACCGTTCAAATTGCTCAAACCGCTCGGTAAACCGCTCAAACCGGGCGGTATAAATTAAAAACCGCCCATTAAACCGGATTTTTACCGAATGCCTGAAATTTTGAATTCAAAACCCAAACCGTCCGTGTAAATCGGCCGGTTTACCGCGATCGGACCGGTAAACCCGAAACCGGACCCCCGGTTTTGGTTAATCCGGTCGGTAAAAAAACCCGGTCGCGGCTTCCGGCCAAGACCGGATGCGTCCGGTCCAGCGTCCGGTCCCCCGCGTCCGGTCAAAACCGGCTGCGGGGCTCTACGCGACGCATCGGCCGGTCGCGTCCGGCCGGTCGCGTCGGCCGCCGCACCGAAGCGTCCGGCCGAGCGTCCGGCCGACATTTTCCAAATAAAACTCCAATCGAAACACCGACGCCTTCTCTTCGACATGCTACCCATCAAGTATACCAACTTGAGCACGAGGGCTAGCATGTTTTCACCTCCAACTTGCATCCGGCGCAATAGAAAATATGCATCTCATTTTCACGCAGCGCCGAATCCCGACTCGCAAGCTCGGCGGGAGGATGAGCGGTTCCCAAACCCAACTCAATCCTGCAATCACCGCCGCCTTTGCAAATGTGCCAACACCACCAAGTGTACATCACCATGTGCATGTGTGTTAGCATTTTCACAATCATTTCAAAGGCCCGGTTAGCTCTTACCACGCCACTTTCGATCCTAACACATCGCAAAGTTAGATCGCTCAAGTGGCACTAGATGACCGATATGCAAACAAGTTTGCCCCTCTTGATAGTACGGCCATCTATCCTAAACCCGGTCATAAACTTCTCTAAGCTCCTTATGACCGGCGAAATGAAATGCCCTATAGGTTATACCTTTGCCTTGTGCATTTCCATTCCGCTCCATCTCCAAGTGCCGATGCAACACATGCACTAACACGATCACCAAATGATATGATCCACTTCATATCATCACGTGACACTATTGGTCCATCGATCTTGACCTCACTTGCTCTTCACCGTTGCGTCGGTCCGTCGGCGCCAAGTCTTGCCCAAGCTTCACCGCCTCGCGGTCCATCGCTTCATTGCCTCGACTTGCCCTTCACACTTGCAACCGGTCCATCAAGCCAAGCCTTGTCTTGATCTTCACCACCTTGGTCACATGACTCCATGTCATGTCTCATATGCAATAAAGCTCCTTCATTGCACCAACACGTGTGAACTAATCTCCTGTGTATTATCTCAATCACACATATTAGTTCACATAATGTTGTCACTCAATTACCAAAAACCAAAGGGACCTTTCAATCTCCCCCTTTTTGGTAATTGATGACAACACTACAAAGATATGGAATTTAAGATTAGATTCCAAGCTAGCACTTTATACAAGTATAAATTGTTAACTTGGTTTGGATTTTATGTCACTTATCCAACATTTAAGCACAATGTCAAGATTTGGATAAGCATCATAAAATCCGACTTGGTAGTGGTAACTCCCCCTATATGTGTGCCCAATTGATTTGAATTCAAGGTTTGCACACATACAAAGATATGAAACTTTTGGGAGGGTTAACACTACAACCTATGCATGCTAGTTATCATATCATCAAGCAAGTTCTATAACTAGCATACACCACACAAGCATTGCATATAAAATTTTAAAACTTATGCAAATGCAAGCAAGCACATGAATATGCACATATCAAATGCAATCAAACAAGTTCATGAGCTTGCTCCCCCAACTTGTGTGCTTCTCTTTTGTCCAAGAATTTTGATCCTCCTCTAATCTTCAATCTTGCTCCCTCATGGTCCATGTCCATGTTCCATTCTCTCCCATATTTATATCTTTGTCCAATCTCTCCCCCTTTGTCATCAATTTCCATAAAGGGTATGACTAGGGATAGATGGTTGAGTCTTGATTCTTCATTTTTGATGGACACTACCATGTGTTGGAATGACACCACTTGTAACCAAACATGTGGAAGCATGAGAACCACCTAGAAATGCCACATGTAGGTCACTTGTAGGTCACTTGTAGAATCTTTGACCTTGATCTTGAGGTGGGGCACCTCCCCCTATGTCAAAGCATATGTCAATCCACTTCAACTCTTGTTGATGAGAGTAGCTTTCTTGATTTGAATTGATCACTTAAAGTTGAGGATCTCTTGTGGAACCACCATTGATACGCTAAGTACCATTTGAGTGTGAGCAAGAATACCACTTGTGTAGGAATATGATATATCTTGCTATGTGGTAACCACTTCTTGAACTAGATTGTTTCCATGAGCTTCTTTCTTGTTGACTTGAACTAAATGATTTGTCATAGCTTCCAAGTCCAATTTGATTCAATGACAAGCTTCTTCACACCTCATAAAGTATAAGGGTTATCTTGCCAATGTTGTACTTGTCACTTGTGAGCAATCCAAAATAGATCAAGTACTTGGGATCACTAGCTCATGAACAAATTCATATACCAACCACTAGATCATATAATCATCCAAGCAATAGTGGTAGCAATGAATTTAAACCTTTCATTTGTCATGCATGACCCTATTAAGCATGTACTATATGCACTAACCGCATACTAGTAAGGGATGAAATGATCATGCACATTACAATGATACCTTTGCTATCTTGGAGTAGAGGATAGTCAATATGATTCCAATTTCTCTCCGCAATAGCAATGTGAAGTCCATTTCTATAGCTTGGTGAAGACCAAATATACCAATATGAATACCATGTTTCACCCATATGAAATGAGAACCACTAATGATCAAGTGCACATTTTTCATGTTGTGGTTGGCTTGCTTTCTTTGGATCTTTGCTTGCATGAGAGAATACCATTTGAATTTGCATGAATGTCTCTCTTTTTTGGGTGTTGCTTGCTCTCTTTTGATCAATCCTTTTGATTTCTTCAACCAAGCATCTTGAATATTCCTAGATCATCACTTCCATGTTGGCCCCTCCAAGCATCCCAACTTGTCAATCCCACTCATGGGCGGCACGCCCCTCTCTAGGGAGAAGTGATCTCACCAAGAACTATCCTTGACACTCACTTGAATTGAATTTGATTGATTGATTCAAGTGATGGACTTGATATGATGAGTAAACTTGAGATCTTCTTTAAGTCATTTTCTTTCTTTTGAAGAGATACAATAATTATTTGAACTCAAACTTGTCTCTCCATCTTGAGCTTGGTCTTGATCTCCAACTTGAGTACTAGATGTGTACAAAGTACACTCTCCCAAATCAATGGTCTTTGTACTCATGCTTGTCATGCTTCTAACTCAATTTAAAACCAAACTTAGGTGCCTCAAACACTTATAAATAAGATTCCAACTTGAGGACCTTTCAATCAAAGTGACTCTTGATCAATCCAATGTTTGTCACTTTTCTGGCAGATTTAGTACATCTCAAAGAATAGGTCATAACTCTCAATGTACATGTTGAAATGCCACGAAATTTTGTGGAGATGTGCAACACTAAGTCATCTAGCAGCCATAAAAATTTGAGCTTCAAAGTCCTTATGGATTGCTACCAGATTTCACACCTTTCCACACTACTCCATGCTGAAAACTGCTGCAACATAGCTCACAAGTTCTACTCCAAAACCGAAGTATCCCTTGTTCAATCATCATGAAATTTTTTTGCAGCATCTTGTACCATAAGTATAGAGCATGCATACCAAATTTCAAGCCTTTCCAATAAGATATGATCATCCAAACATGGCTATAATCATAGCTCACACAGATTTTGTAAAAGTGGACAGATTTGAGCAATTGAGCTATGCTTCACCAATTTGAATCAAAATTGATGCTAACTTGTTTGAATACTCTCACAAGACATATATCCATTCAAATCACTTACTAAATGTCATCTCATGATCATATCCATTCAAACCAACTCAAATTTGATCACTAAGCAATAAATCCATTCAAGCATCTCATAGCAAGCAACATATGCATATATATCCAATTCAATCATCTCATATGCATGTAAATATGTATGATCAACTAGAAGTATACCTTTGTAGCTCATGATCATCCAATAGCAAGCTTCATCTCAAATTGCAAGCCTGCAAATATCTAATAAGTCACCACAACTAGGATCATTGCACTTGTATGTTGTAGCTCATTTGGACTTCACTTGTCATGACTTGGCATTGGGATAAGATAGCAATAAGCTTCAATACTTGACTCAATGAAATGATGAACAATATGAATTCAATTGAATCAAGCCTCCAATGCCATGGTACCTACAAACAATCATCCACTTTTTGATGGTACCCAAACTTGTTTGGGTCCTCTCAAGATTAGGTGCAACATACTTTGGCAAAGCCTTAGTATGAATAGCGGGATGTTTTGCAATAGCAACCAAGGAAGTACCATTGTCATCCTTTCTAAGCACAATATCATCATCAATTGAAATAGGCTTAGAATTATCACCTAGGGGACATGAATGAGCCATGTGTCCCCTTTCCCGGCATGAATAGCATCTTCTCTTTTGTTGAGCCCATTCTTTCTTGTTCATTTGATGCTTCTTCTTGCCTTGCCTCTCATGAGTTGCTTGATCCTTCTTCTCGAGCTTGTTAGGACACTCCGAGGCAAAGTGTCCCATGTCTCCACATTCAAAGCACTTGATGTGAGCAAACTTTATTTTCTTTGCTTGAGTCTTGCTCATCATCTTGGCATCTTGGCTATGAGTTGGATGCCTAGCATAAGCTCTTCCCACCCCTTCTTGTTTTCTTCTTCACCTTCAAGTCATCAACTTTATCTTCATGGTTGATCTTGACTTGATCTTGGGGCTTGTTTTCTTGCTCAACTTGTTGCTTTGGTTGAGGCTCTTCTAGTTGCTTCACCAATTGCTTGGTTGGGCATGTTGAGGTAAGGTGACCCCAAACATTGCACTTTCGACACTTCACATGCTTGAGCCTCTCTTCTTCCTTCTTCAACTTGAGCTTTTCTTCACTTGGACATGCCTTAGCAAGGTGTCCCTTTTCATGGCATTGATAGCACATGAAATGAGATAGCTTTTCTTTTTCTTGTTTCTTGATCTTCTTCGCTATCTTTCTTCCACTTTTGGTCATCTTTTTCTTGATGAAACCAAGACCACTCTTGTCATAAAGGCTTCTTGGATTCTTCACCATTTTCTCAAAGAGAACCTTGGAGTTGTAGCACCTCTCTAACCGGTTGCTCAATTTCTTCACTTTCTTTTGAGCTCATCATTCTCCTTCAAAAGGTTAGTCTCACAAGACATAGGAGAAGAACAAGCATCTAAATGTGAAGAACATGGCATAGCAATTAAATCATCACAAGAGGTGGATACATTCTTCTTGCCTACATCACAAGGGTTAACACAAATATATGATTGATCATTTGACCCAAGTGATGAGCTCTCACTAGTTTTAGATTTTTCATTTGAAAACATCTTAGTGAGTAAGGCATAGTCTTGTACTAAATTATCATGAGTAACACTAAGTTCCTCATGAGCCAATTTTAGCACATCATGTGAACAAGTAGTAACATAAAGTAGATGCTCTTGTTGTTCACATGTTTTCTTTAGAAAAGAGATTTCATTTTCCAAATTCATTGTTTTTTGCTTTCTCATTTTCTAAAGTCATGGTCATGCTAGCAAGTCTACTAACAAGCTCATCATATGAATCAACATGATCAACCATATTGCTACTTGATACCTTGGTGTCACCTCGTGACATGAAGCAATATGTCGATGTAGTAGATGTGCTTGTGGTAGCATTATCAACCGAGCATGAACCATCATCATTGCTATCAAGTGTGCTTGAGGTAGAGTCATCGCTTGCAACACTTGTAGCATCATCATCATCCTTGTCAAGTGAACTTGAGGTAGGTCTTTCATTATCTTCACTTGACCATGAGGTGGAGCAACCTTGCTTAACATCCTCATGAACCACCTCCTTTGGCGCCTCATCCTCAAACTTGCCATCATCCCATGTTGAGGCATCGCCATAGGTGTGCTTGATGTCCTCCCACAACATATGTGCGGACACCCTAGTGTTCACCTTCTCAAACACATCAAAGCTCAAGGATTTGATTAGATACAACAAAGCATTTGCATCAAGTTCAAAAAGAGGCCTTTGAGCTTTGGTGAGATTCTTATGGTCCATCATGAAGGTGAGACCACTTGTGACAACCCACCATACTTTAGGTCCCATGGCACGAAAATGATCAAGCATATGGTGTTTCCACCGTGCAAAGTGTGTGCCATCAAAAATATGTGTGTCACTCAAGCAATCATCACTAAACCCTCTAGTTTTCATCCTCTCGGGTCGGTTAAGACCACTAAATGAGAGACCACGGCTCCGATACCACGTGTAGGGTCGAGATGGGGACTAGAGGGGGGTGAATAGTCCTTTCTAAAACTAATTGCGATGGCTAACCGAATATAATGCGGAATTAAAACTATTCGCTTAGCCAAGACTTCACCCCTCTAGCTATGACTCTAAATCACCTCACAAAAGATCCTACACAAAGCAAATGAGGTGATAAGCCTAGCTTGAGCTCCTAACCGTTTCTATTGCAAGGTCACACAAACCTATGCACTAGTACTTCAAACAAAGGTGAGCTCCTACACAATTCTAATGAGCAAAAGCACTAAGCCAACCTAAGCTCACTAGATGCACAATGGACAAGGCGACACACGCCTAACCCAAAGGCTCAAATTACTTAGCTACACAAACTAAGCAAGGCAACTAACAAGCTACACAAGCTAGTAATTGCAAGAGGTACTCCACAAGCACAAGCACAAGATATATATGAATGAAAATGCAAAGCTTGTGATTTGGAGAATGCAAACCACCGAGAAGAGTAGACAAGTTGACACCGGTGATTTTTTACCGAGGTATCGGGAAGCTTGCCAACTTCCCCCTACTCCTCGTTGTGTCGACCAACACCTTGGGTGGTTCCTTTGGTGTTTCACCTAGATGGTTCTTCGGTGTGACTCTCCGATCACTTGCCTCTCAAGGCACGCCCCGCAAGGCACCGCAAGACACCACTCTCAAGTGAGCCTATCACAAGGCACCGCAAGACACCACACACGCAAGGGAGGTACTCACCGACACGCTCTAGTAGTGATGCTCTTCACGATCCCCGCGAGGTGAGCTCGAACCTCTCACAAATCCTCCTTCGGAGCACCGCACAATCTCCGTTGCGTGCTTCACGAAGTCACTTGCCACCAAGCCGTCTAGGAGGTGGCAACCTCCAAGAGCAACAAGCACACCGGCTTGCAACACGATCACCTAGTGCCACGAATGCGATCTCTCAACGCGAATGCACTAGAATCACTCCTCACTTTGATTTGGATGAACACTATCAATCACAAGTGAGTGGGAGGGCTCTCAAGCACCACAACACAAGCCACCAAGGCCCAAGTGTGCTCAACACCCGAACAAGGTCGGGTATGTGGTGTATATATAGCCCCCAAGTCAAATAGAGCCGTTGGGAGGAAATCCCAGCTTCTGCGCGCTGACCGGACGCACCGACCGGACTCACCAGCGAGTCCGGTCGCGGGTCCGGTCGACGCGTCCGGTCACTACCGACAAGCCACTGGCCCCACAGCCAACGGCTACTTCGAGCGTCCGGTCGCAGCTTCCGGTCAGCACCGGATGCGTCCGGTCCAGCGTCCGGTCCCTGCGTCCGGTCAAAACCGCCTGCGGGGCTCTCGCGAGACGCACCGACCGGTGCGTCCGGTCGGTAAGCGTCCGGTCGCTGCACCGAGCGTCCGGTCGAGCGTCCGGTCGACGTTTTCCAGCGAAAACTCCACCGAAACACCGACGCCTTCTCTTCGACATGCTACCCATCAAGTATACCAACTTGAGCACGAGGGCTAGCATGTTTTCACCTCCAACTTGCATCCGGCGCAATAGAAAATATGCATCTCATTTTCACGAAAGCGCCGAATCCCGCCTCGCAAGCTCGGCGGGAGGATGAGCGGTTCCCAAACCCAACTCAATCCTGCAATCACCGCCGCCTTTGCAAATGTGCCAACACCACCAAGTGTACATCACCATGTGCATGTGTGTTAGCATTTTCACAATCATTTCAAAGGCCCGGTTAGCTCTTACCACGCCACTCGATCCTAACACATCGCAAAGTTAGATCGCTCAAGTGGCACTAGATGACCGATATGCAAACAAGTTTGCCCCTCTTGATAGTACGGCCATCTATCCTAAACCCGGTCATAAACTTCTCTAAGCTCCTTATGACCGGCGAAATGAAATGCCCTATAGGTTATACCTTTGCCTTGTGCATTTCCATTCCGCTCCATCTCCAAGTGCCGATGCAACACATGCACCAACACGATCACCAAATGATATGATCCACTTCATATCATCACGTGACACTATTGGTCCATCGATCTTGACCTCACTTGCTCTTCACCGTTGCGTCGGTCCGTCGGCGCCAAGTCTTGCCCAAGCTTCACCGCCTCGCGGTCCATCGCTTCATTGCCTCGACTTGCCCTTCACACTTGCAACCGGTCCATCAAGCCAAGCCTTGTCTTGATCTTCACCACCTTGGTCACATGACTCCATGTCATGTCTCATATGCAATAAAACTCCTTCATTGCACCAACACGTGTGAACTAATCTCCTGTGTATTATCTCAATCACACATATTAGTTCACATAATGTTGTCACTCAATTACCAAAAACCAAAGGGACCTTTCAGACAGGCCGACACCTCGTACGACTACATCTACGCTTTCGAGTTTGCCAACGGACTTTGCAACACGCTTCGGACTGCGGTGCAACACGAGGCGCCCCGCACGTTGGACGCGGCAATCCAACTCACCCACCAGTCCAACGCCCCTACGAGGTCCTCACCGAGCTCCGACTTGCGCGCTCCACCGCCGACGACATGATGAGCATGCCACACGCACAGATGTTCTACCGCGTCAACCTCATCGCTACCTCGAAGGCTCACATCTGGCCTAGCCTCGCTACGACGACCGACCATGAGCTACATAGCATCGCCAAAGACCATCGAGCTCCCGGTGGGAGCACCGGCTTGGGCGCTACTCGAGGCGGTTGACTTCCACCTCCCGACGTCCTCGCCATCGGTGCAAGCCTTCCCGGCGAGTATCTTGGCGATGGAGGAGCTACCACATAGCTTCTTGCCATCGGTGCGGTCTTCCTCTTCGACGACCACTCACTAACAACCCCTCCGACTATGGCAATAACAACGACAAGGAGAATGTGCCGACGTCACCGGTCTCCTATTTCGTCGACTCCCTCGCTACCCCGGGAGGCCTTCATCCGCTTCACCTCGCCAACGCCGACACTATTGGCCATGAAAGCAATGGGCTCCCAACCATCGGCCCAACACCGAAAAAAAGGTCGGTGACCTCATCTTCGGCCAGCTCATTCACTTCTCCACAACACCTCCGACTTGGGAACCAGTTGCAAAATGCTGATGCCAAAGATATGCAAGTGGATGACAACCATGCTAAGACACAACAGCGAGGGGCGTGTTGAGATGTCACGCCCATCGAGGGCCCCAAGGGGGGCTCTTGCGCACGCCCCGGGCGGCGGCCCTATGGCCCGGCCAAGCCGCCAACTTGTCGTCATTAGCTTCGCCATTAAGCAATAGTTATTTAGGGAACAAAATAGAAATAGAATAGAAAATAAAATAGATTTACTTCATGTGCAAGTCTTCCCGGGACTATAAATAAAAGGGAGATGTACTCCGTTGAATCTTAAGAAAGAAATAACAAGGGGGTAAAACCCTCGGCTCTCAAGCCTCCAAGCCGTCGCCTCCCTCTCTCTCACGCGCCGCCGCCACCCGCACGGACGCACGCACGTGCACCCAAGACACTCGCCGCAGCGCCGGCCGCCCCAAGACCGTCGTTCGCGCCCACCACCGCCCTCCACGGTCACCGGAGTCCGTCCCGGCAGACAACTACATATATTTTATTGTTTACTCTAGCAATGCTACCCAAATCGGACTACCTAAATTCATTCTATGGGAGAATGACAAGTGGGGCCTACACATCATCCTCTCTCTTCTCTTGGCCACCGATCGGTAGCGCAGGGAAAGGGATGTCAGGGAGGCGCCACCGTGC
This sequence comes from Hyparrhenia diplandra, assembly GCA_015847255.1. NCBI lineage: Eukaryota > Viridiplantae > Streptophyta > Magnoliopsida > Poales > Poaceae > Hyparrhenia > Hyparrhenia diplandra. The sequence goes on along the minus strand of JADLZK010010378.1, from coordinate 68,651 downwards.
CGAGGTGTGGACGGAGGAGTAGATCCGGACGGTGTGGAGGCTGTGGCTATTGCCCAGGGAAGTCGGTAGGTGTCTCTTCACGTTGATATTTCTAACACGATCCTTATTAGGAAGGCGAGAGAAATATATATGGGATATCTATCTAATCATGTTAGCTTGGATATGGGATTAACCTCATGGTCCAACAAAGCGAAGTTAGGCGGTGTTAGTAGTGGGATGTAGCTTAGCCACATTATCCATAGTGGAATTAATCTCACCGGGATATGAACTCAAGGTATACCACTCATTTCTAGGCATTACCTATACACTAGTCTCGCCACCCTAGCAATAACGCTCAAAGAAATGCGGGGCATGGTATTTATAGATTGGCCTTGATAAAAGATTGAACATGATATCTCGCAAGCGCCGCGGATAGAAATACCAATTGTAGCACTTCACCGGAGTAATCCAGTCATCGTATTTATATTTTACCACAAAGGAAGGGAGTCTATGGAAAGGTAGAGAGAAGAACTATCTAATGATTTATATTATGATTTATTTATGAGATCATTCACTTTACAATATTATAATGCAGTAGCCATGAGCATCAAACATAACTCAACAGGATAAGTCACGGGATAAAGAGATAATTATAATAATGATAAATGTCCAAGTCTAAGATTAGCCTATGCCACTAATATCATACAAGCGGTTAACATGTTATAAATTAGACTAGAATGAATATTCCTAAGATACTCCTAATAATATATGTCAATGAATACTATAATTAGTGCAATACATCTAGCTATCATGGCAAGGTTGGATTACTTCTACACATGGCAAGCATTACCAATGACAAGCAAGGGCCTAAACTTGTTCATCATCGTAATTAAAAGCTCGGCGTGTCCTACATTCGGAGGGGGTGGACTCCAAAGGACTCAACGGGGCTGTCACCCCCGCGATCTACCACACGACCCCAGAATGTAGGGTGCAATTGCGGATAAACGTTGTATAAACACCACGTTTACACATTGCTTATCACCCACATAGTGATCATCTATATGGATGCTATACAATTCCATGCATAAAATATAAAGCAATCTTACTAAACTAAACATATAATCATAGCAAGCATAAACACATATCAACAAGAATATAATAATTATAAAGATCAAAGCCATAACAATTGTATTCTAAATATAAGTGAACTTACAGATTGAATACAAGAGAGAAGTCTCAAGAACGATCCTTGCTACTTCTTGACTATCAAGAACTCAAGATGAACTTGATCTTCAACTAGAACTAGTTATGTAGCTAATCTACTTCTAGTATGAACTAGGGCTTAGGTCTAGACTTGGTTTGGACTTGGATGAATATGATTGATAATGAAATTGATATCGACCTCGAGGTCACCGGTCTTCTTATATAGTACTTGGCGATGAACATCAACCCTTGGATCAAACCGACCTTCAACAACGGTGTAGATACAACCTCAAGGTCGGTGGTAAACCGACATAAAAATGTGAGGGTCGACAGGGTGACCCCACCCGGCGGCCTATATGTGGCACTGGGCGCCGCCCGGGTGGCGATCCACCTCGACTTCCGTCTTCTCTGGGTGTCCTCGGTATCTTCTAGAATGTTTTAGTCCACTTTTCGGGTTGAGTTGCTTCACGGATAAGTTTGGTCTTTATTTGTCTTGTATATGTCTTGTATATTCTGGAACCTTCTCCATTATTCTCTGCATTTTCCTATCAAGTCCCTGGAAAGTCACAGAATACCAAAACTCATGGAATTATGTTAGTTAGACCCCTAGACTTATGTTTAGTCTTTGACTTGAGCCCTTAATTCATGTTAAATAATTTAAAATTTTATGATATAACAAGTGTCAACAAGCTCCCCCAAGCTTACCTCTTGCTAGTCTCTTAGCAAGACACAAAACAATATATTAAATTAAACTTGGATCAGGAGTTGCTACTACGCTATCACACCTCAAAAGTACACATGCTTTCAAACAAAATTTCTCTCCAGATAAATAAAACTTTTCAAATCTTCAATTTACTCATATACCTCTTACCTTTTAGAGCTTATAACTTTTTCTTCAATCATGAGCAATTGAAAGATAGAACAGTCAAGTTGAACACTATATTTCAAACTCTTTTGATCAACTGTCCTTCTGGAGTTTTTGCTGATTTTCAAATAAAACTCAAAATTCTCAGTGTGACACTCTCTAGTCTCTCATTTGTGGTATTTGTGGATCCTCTCTTAGGTAATAAAGTAATGTTGTCTGTCTCTCATAAGATGTAATATTTTTGGCTTAGGCAATAGCACTCTATACTTTCTTTTCTCTCATCCTATATCTAAAGTTTATATGTGGAGTTCATAGGTAGGAGAAAACTAAACCTACTTACTAAACATATATTGTAAATTCAAGCAATGGATCCAAAGTTACAAATCACACTGATCAAGTGGTGCATGTGTATGGTGGATAGAATATAATAGAGTAGAATAAATAGATGAGGAATATCTTACTTATGCTCCTTAAGGAATTATCTCTCTTTTGAATTTTTGTAGAGAATGCAGGGGCGTAGCTTTTTCTTTCTAGAGAGGTGGACTCTGCCGGCCCTAGACTTTTGTATGTTATTTCCTCTCTATAAAGATGTGGGTTCTACTCAACCTCAGACACTTGTCCATTTTTCATCTTTATTTTAGAGATGTGGGCTCTACTAAGCCCTCGAACACTTGTTCATTTTTCATCTCTATCTATTATTTTTTTCTTTTTTTTTTTCTTAGGGAGGTAGGCTCTCGCTTTGTAGGACTTTTGTCCATTTTTCATCTCCCCTTCTTTTTTTTTATAAAGAATAGTCTACAGCCCAAATCTCTTTTTGCAATATTTGTGAGAGATAAATAAATGCAATGGAGCTTTTGTAAGATATTGGCTAGCAAAGAATGGGTAGAAAATATTTTTGGTTGCTCTCTCCTAATAGGAATAGAACATTTTTGTTAGCTAGAGTGAAGTGATAGTGATATATATATATGGTGGATAAGTAGAGTGGATATAGCGGAATAAAGTGGAGTGTGCATGATCGGCATGATAAGTTTCTAAGGGTCAATAAAGATTGAACAAACTCAATGCAAAAGCAAGCGACCTATATATATAAAATCAAAAGGTTTTCCTAATCTAAATAGCATGTATATATGGCTGTGGTAGGAGGTTCACACTCTTGTCACACAAGAACTTATCATGTGCACTTTTCAATTTTCAAAATATAAATCTCCGAAATCTAGTATCACTAAGAGTAAGATCAAATAGCAGCTCGGACTATCATATATCATATCTGTCAATTACCTAGACTTTAGAGCAAGCATTTTGCAATCCATAGGTTTCAGGTTTAGAGTAATTATTTTGCAAAAATGGAGCTCAAGAGAAATTAAGCTTGAAAGCTAGGTACTAGAAAAGTATAACAACGGAGTTACTATTCATCATCTCCATGTTGGCGATTTTTAGGATTTATTTTAGTTGAGCAAAGTAAACTTTTAGTGTGTACTCTCTCTTCAATCTTTTTTATTCTCACTTAAACAACAGATTATTTAAACTACTAGCCTCAAAACAAACTAAACTCTTAACAAACTTAACTAGCTAGCAAAATATTTAATTAATAAGATAATAAGATACTTATCCGGATAATCGGGGTTGCACTCCCCAAGCTAGATTGGAGTGTAATCTTTAATGATGTAGAGGTTGAGGTAGTTGACATCAAGGATGATGTCGATATCTTTCCTCTTCTTCTAATCTGTAAATCTCAAATAGACAACAAAACTAGTGGAACTTGATTAAGCATTAGAGATTAACCACTTTGCTTGAGTTGCCCGAAATATATATATTTGGATTTTCATTTGTCATCATTTTTATTTATTTTTATATGCAAGATAAAGATTTATGCATAAACAAACTATCTCTATTTTTTTATGCCACCACAAAGAAAATAGTCTAGAGGTATTTAACCTCGGGGATACTAACATGGGGCTTAAAGGTTTTCACAAAATAAAAAGATAAAATATTTTTATTATTTTTTGAATGCATATATGAAATACTGAAAAGATAAACATGATATGAAAATAAATAATGCAAGAAATTAAAATATGGATAACTTACCTTCTTACCTTGCGGTGAGGATTCAAGATTTTGAGTCCTCCGAACAAGACTTCAAGTTCTGTTCTCTACTCCCATGGTATATCGGTTGTCACAATTGGTGGTACCGATGATTCTATAGTATCTTCTCGATGATGTTCTCGGGAGATGTCTTCTTCTTCCTCCATCTTTTTGGATGATGTATTCTTCTTTGGAGTAGTTGATTCTGTCTTCTCTATAGATGTTTCAAGTGTCGGAGACTTGATTTCTTCACATACCTTTTCATCTTCTTGATTCTTGATCCATCTTCTATTATGATGGCGACGAGTACATCTGCTTCTCCCCCGGGATTTGTATATTCATTGTAACTATTAAAGTAAACTCGTACCTTCTCCTTAGGAAATTGGAAATGTATCTCTCCCCGTATGGATGTAGATGATTGCACGTGTAGTGTTGAGGAACGGTCTCCCAAGCACTATTGGAGGATCTTCTTCCTTTCCCATGTCCATGACTACAAAGTCGGTGAGAACATAGTGATCCATAATCTTGACCAGCACATCTTTGGCAATTCCTTCAGGAACTCTATAAGATTGATGCGCCATCTCGCAATCGCACATATGTTGGTTGCAACGGCAATTTTCGAAATAATAATTCATATGTAACCTTTGCCATTAGATTAATTCCGGACCCGATATCGCAATATGTATTATAAAAATTCCACCGATTAATAGAGCAATGAATAGTAGGTGTACCGGATCATCTTCTTGACGTAGCATTGGAGACGCAATAAATGTTCATTATAAGATTTAATTTTATTCACTACCATTACCTTTGTAGGTCGTGCCATCTTGTTCTTGTTTTGATTCTCGATTCCTCCTTCTATTCGATTATAAGGTTCCATCTTACGTTCTAGAATATAATGATTATTACCTTGAGGATAAGTAATGAGGTGTGTACTTTGTCCTTGAAAGTGAATTTCTCTTTCTTCCCTTTAATATTGAAAATAATCTTTGCACTTTATCGCATAGATAATAGCTTTAGCTGAGCATAAGAATGGTCTTCCCGAGTATGATTGGTGCTCTTTCATTTCTTCCAAGATCTACAACTACGAAGTCTCGCTGGGACATAAGAGTTTCGATTCCCACACATACATCTTCAAGGATCCCCTGGGATAACAGATTGATTGATCTGCAAGCTGCAAACACATATTTGTTTTCCAAAGTGGTTCACTATAAAGCTTCTCATAAATTACCTTAGGTATAATGTTGACGCTTGAGCCAAAATCACGAGAGCATTGTTGAATGTGAGGTGTCCAATTTTGATTGTAATTACTTGGTCTTCCCGGATCTTCTTTTTAGGTGGCATTGAGTCATCCAACCAACGGCTTCCCGAGGTCTCTCTATAGTAACGACCTGCATTATAGATATCGACAAGATTTGCGGTTTCTAATTCTTCCGGCTGCCCCTAATCTTTCTGGTGTGGTTAGTGGAACGTATAACCGAGAAATCTGAGATTCTATCGACTTATTAGAACTATGCTGATTCTTGATAGCTGAATAAAAGCTTTCCGGACGAGTGTTGATAAGCTCAAGAGCTTTGTCATTAGTTGCTATCTTTCTTGACAGATTCTCCATAGGTTTTCCTTGGTTAACAACCAGATCTCTTAAAGAAGGTTGATAAGTATTGAAATTGTTACCTTGATTGTTACCTTGGTAATTGCCTTGGTAATTACTTTGATAATTGGGCCTCTGTTGGTTCCAACCTTGATTCTGGCGGAGGACGGAAATTATTGTTATTATTGATGAAATTAATATCCTCCATGATCTCTGGACAATTCCTTCCAAATGTGGCCTAAGTTTCCACATTCTTCACACGTCATGCATGAATCTTGGATTTGCATCACCGCCTTGGGTTGAGATTCTCTTTCTTCTAGCTTCTTCATGATAAGGTCCATTTTAGCGAGATAGCATATCTACTTCTTTAAGCCGGTGCATTCCCCTCTTGCGAGTTTAACGTTCTTCACTCCAACCTTGGTCGGAAGCCATCTTCTCCACAAGCTCTGTAGCATTTGTAATTGTAAGTGATAAGAAAGCACCACCAACCGTTGCATCCATAGTTTCACGAGCACCGAACAAGCCCATGATAGAAAGTCTCGCATCAACGGCCACTTCTCCATCCCATGGTGTGGACATTCTGAAATATATTCTTGAAAACGCTCCCATGCTTCAAGGACTGATTCATCATGCCGTTGTTGAAAATTTGATATCTTCCCCCATAAGGCATTTGTCTTGCCTATCGGAAAGAACTTTGCAAGAAAAGTCGTGGAACATATATCCCATGTTGTATTCTTATCCTTTGTAGCATAAAACCATTGCTTAGCTCTTCCCAATAGTGAGAATGGAAAGAGACGAAGCAAGATTGCATCCTTAGATACATCCTTCATAGTGAATGTGCTTGCGGGTCTCCGAAAAGTGTTGGAGATGAGCACTAGCATCTTCATGTGCCTTTCTACAAAACTGACTTAATTGCACCATATTAATGAGCCCCGGCTTAAGCTCAAAGCCATTATCTCCAACCTTTACCTTCGGTCCAACAAGAATATTGTCCGTGGTAGGAGCTGAAAATTCACGAAGTGTCTTGTTTGCCATAGCTTCAAATTCGGATGTCAAATCTCTAGTAACTTGATTAACTTTCAATTCAGTAGACTTTGGTGTCTCGGATGATGATGATGATGATGGTAATGTAGGAGCTGGAGTTTGTCCGAGATTTGCTTTTGCTGCTGATTAATTTTTCGGGATCTTCAATAAAATTTTCTAGAAGATTTCTATTCATACAACTCCCCGCAAAAGATAAAAACAAAATAGAAAACAGGGGTTGAACCTTTGTTTGAGTATGTGATAATGGGTTCTCAATGCATTAGGTAATGTAAAGTGATCTCTCTTGTTTCCTTATGTGATGTGTTTATAGGATTTTCGGCTAGCACCCTTTCTAACTAGTAAGTCGAAACAATACCAACTTAATTAGGAATAACTCTGTCTAAGTCTTGGCTAATACCCTTCCAAACTAGAGAAAGCTGGAAAGAAGCACTAGAAAAACTTTTGAAGTTTTGAAAACACATTTTGGAAATTAAGACATTTCCTCTCCCAAACTAGGAAAGTTTTGAAAAACAAAAGTCAAGAAAAAAATTTATTTTTACGGATAGACTACGCCCTCCCGACAACGGCGCCGAGAAAAGCTTGTTGATATTTCTAACACGATCCTTATTAGGAAGGCGAGAGAAATATATATGGGATATCTATCTAATCATGTTAGCTTGGATATGGGATTAACCTCATGATCCAACAAAGCGAGAGTTAGGCGGTGTTAGTAGTGGGATATAGCTTAGCCACATTATCCATAGTGGAATTAATCTCACCGGGATATGAACTCAAGGTATACCACTCATTTCTAGGCATTACCTATACACTAGTCCGTCACTCTAGCAATAACGCTCAAAGAAATGCGGGGCATGGTATTTATAGATTGGCCTTGATAAAAATTGAACATGATATCTCGCAGCGCACGGATAGAAATATCAATTGTAGCACTTCACCGGGGAGTAATCCGTATCGTATTTATATTTTACCACGGGGAAGGGAGTCTATGGAAAGGTAGAGAGAAGAACTATCTAATGATTTATATTATGATTTATTTATGAGATCATTCACTTTACAATATTATAATGCAAGTAGCCATGAGCATCAAACATAACTCAACAGGATAAGTCACGGGATAAAGATAATTATAATAATGATAAATGTCCAAGTCTAAGATTAGCCTATGCCACTAATATCATACAAGCGATTAACATGTTATAAATTAGACTAGAATGAATATTCCTAAGATACTCCTAATAATATATATCAATGAATACTATAATTAGTGCAATACATCTAGCTATCATGGCAAGGTTGGATTACTTCTACACATGGCAAGCATTACCAATGACAAGCAAGGGCGAAAACTTGTTCATTCATCATCGTAATTAAAAGCTCGGCGTGTCCTACATTCGGAGGGTGGACTCCAAAGGACTCAATAGGGCTGTCACCCCGTGATCTACCACACGACCCGAGAATGTAGGGTGCAATTGCGGATAAACATTGTATAAACACCACGTTTACACATTGTTTATCACCCACATAGTGATCATCTATATGGATGCTATACAATTCCATGCATAAAATATAAAGCAATCTTACTAAACTAAACATATAATCATAGCAAGCATAAACACATATCAACAAGAATATAATAATTATAAAGATCAAAGCCATAACAATTGTATTCTAAATATAAGTGAACTTACAGATTGAATACAAGAGAGAAGTCTCAAGAACGATCCTTGCTACTTCTTGACTATCGGGAACTCAAGATGAACTTGATCTTCAACTAGAACTAGTTATGTAGCTAATCTACTTCTAGTATGAACTAGGGCTTAGGTCTAGACTTGGACTTGGATGAATATGATTGATAATGAAATTGATATCGGCCTCGAGGTCACCGGGTCTTCTTATATAGTACTTGGCGATGAACATCAACCCTTGGATCAAAGCCGACCTTCAACAACGGTGTAGATACAACCTCAAGGTCGGTGGTAAACCGACATAAAAATGTGAGGTCGACGGGGGTGACCCCACCGGCGGCCGGCCTATGTGGCAATCTTGGCGGCCGCCGGGGGTGGCGATCCACCTCGGCTTCCCGTCTTCTCTCGGTGTCCTCTCGGTATCTTCTAGAATGTTTTAGTCCACTTTTCGGGTTGAGTTGCTTCACGGATAAGTTTGGTCTTTATTTGTCTTGTATATGTCTTGTATATTCTCGGAACCTTCTCCATTATTCTCTGCATTTTCCTATCAAGTCCTGGAAAGTCACGAGAATACCAAAACTCATGGAATTATGTTAGTTAGACCCCTAGACTTATGTTTAGTCTTTGACTTGAGCCCTTAATTCATGTTAAATAACTTAAAATTTTATGATATAACAAGTGTCAACACCGCTAGCGTGGAGGAGCCTAGGAGCTCATGGCGCTCATGCCCAAGCCTAAGAAGCCGCGATCACCATGCGACCCACGCCGTGTGGAGGTGCTCGCCCGAGGAATCGCGCCGCCCCATGGAGCCACCGCGCGACCCACGCCGCTGGGCCGGGGAAGTCACGGCCACCGTGCCCATCTTTGGGGAAGTTGCGGCCGCCACACATAGGCGGTCGGGGAGGCCGGCTGCGCGGGAAGCACCACTTAGGAGGCACCCGCCACGGGGCAGCGGTGTAGGTGAGGCCTTGTCGTGGCCGTCTTTGGTTGGAACCATGGCGTCGGTGCCGGTTCTTGTGAAAAGAAGAGATGCGGAGAGACAAAAAAAAAGTAGGGGGAATGGGGTAAGAGGCCAACAAAAGTAGAGGATGAAGGTTGGAATGTAAGGGGCCAACAAAAGTAGGGGTTGTAGTAGGGGCTCTGGAGTTGTTTTTTTTTTACACCCACAACCCAAATGCAGATTTGGGGGTCAAGTTGGGGTGCTACTGGAGATGCTCTTACGATGAATTCGGTTTTGGAGGCCTACTCTTCCAACCACATTTTGCACCCAGGAGATGGCAACAAGAGAATTCGATAGCGGCATAAACATAGAAAGGTATTGTGGTTCTATGTGTTGTCTCGCGGGAGACTTCAGCGGTACTTATCGGCTAGCTACCGGAGGAGTCATGGATCCAAAGCCTATATATTAGTTGCCCGACTGGGTTGATTTTCTTTGTTTCTTTTTTTTGTCCCTTGATCTTTCTTTGGCCATTTGGCTCTCTTGTTGTTATTGTGAAACTTGTCATCAGCCGGTTAGGACCTTCCCCTCTCCGTCTCTAATGATCATGTAGTAGATGAAAGAAGTAGAACAAGTAGACACAAGGTAGAGAGACTATTCTTTATTCATCTGAATATTGGTTGTTTACAATGGAGGATCTCCCACGTATATATAGTCCGAATAAGTACTAGAGTATGGTAAGAGCCCACATACAAACGGACTAGGATTAGGATTCATCCTTCTCCTTTCCTTCTAGGAAAGAGTCCGTGCGAGTTAGGGATTTGTTTCCCAACACTCCCCCTTGGGCGAATACCGCGATCAACTCATGCCTCATTAAAACTCCTAAAAACCCAATGGGAAAAATATGGAGAAAGAGTACATTGTTGTCGTTAAATGCATTTGCACATTGTTGTCTCATTAAAAACCTTACATGAGAAACTTCAGGAAAACTCATCAAGGAAAAAAAGAGTACAACAGATGTCTTCAGGACAAATTGTGACCTTACGGATCACATCATTTTGAATTTTCTATAATCTCGAATTCTCCCCCGAACCTTGCGAACAATCCCGCTATGCCAAAAGCGTCTTCTCTGAGGAAGTATATGCACATAGAGGCTTAGCAAAAAAAATATTGCATGCATAGCCGAGATCATTTCATATATAACCTTAACAACATGTTACTACGGAACCCATGCAATAAAAGTTATACATAAATAATAAGCCCACTTACATAAATGGGGTCGTCATAAACTCACCCTTTCGAATAACACCTTTTAGGTATTATTTGAGATCTTCAAAGTCTCATGAGTTACATGATCAATATCATGTAAATACTCCCCCTGATGACAACATTCATTGAGGTCATCCATTGCCACGACATTTGTCGTTATTTGCAAATAAACATAGGCATGAATAGTCTAAGGGAGATTACAAGATGTGATTTCACAATAGTTAGTCTTCATGACATTTGTTTCACTGCTCTTCAAGAACAATAAGAATAAAGAATAATGCTAAGAGCATTGTCATGCATATATTAGAGTGCATATTTGTGCAACGCAAAGTTGCAAAGACACACCTTCGAGATGTGGTTAATAATCATTATTCCTTATATGATAATTTTCTCTATTCATAATAGTCGTGACTCCTTCGGGGATTGGCTAAAGATTCTTCAAGAATCTTTAATACATAATAAGACATCACTTGTCCACAAACTAGCAAATGGGGCGTATTGCTAGTAGCACCAAATATATCATATAACTTTTCGGAGGATATTTCAATTCCAAATCTTCGGTGGATAATGCTACCTATCAAGCATATACATGTATAGCAAAAGCTCATGGAATGCACATGTGCTTATATGGTATACTTTATGTTGCTTTTGATTCCTCCTTTTATTATCTCACTTGGGTCATATATGGGTCTTTATCCCTTTCAAGGAATTCACATATTTTGGTGCATTTGGACTTATAACCATATTCCTTCAGGAAAAAAATCCTCCAGGGGAGTTGTTGTCTTTATGGAGAGGTTATTTCACATAAAAGGCAATATTGGTACGAGATTTTAATGTTGCTTTCCATGGATTTTCATAATCCCATTCTTGCATATTTAATTCATGCCATTAGCCGATTCATTATATAGCGGAACATATTTTATAGAACTTATGTCGAGTTGGTCTATTATGACCTTTTGAACCATCGCTTTTCACCACATATTATTTCAATAATGACCCATAATTATCCGAACATCGGGTTCAAGATATCCACTTAGCGATTTTTGGTTCAACCTCAATTGCATGTTTCATTTGACCCGATATGAGAGCTTCAAGCACTCTTGCCATGGACTTTGTTCCGGATCCGGATTCTCACCAAGAGACTCATTTAGCAATTATAGAGGTAACTAGTATCGACACATATTCTCCGACTTTAAACGTCTTAATAATGATCTTCATTATTTCCCAAAATGATAGATCAATTGTTGTTCCGTATTCCCATTATAGTATGCGGCGCATTGCTAGGATTTTCATCTCGGGATGAACCTCATCGAGAGGTAACTCACCAACGGGGTGATTTCTCTACAGGGAGTATGAGAGGAGTTTTATCACATACAATGTGAGCTTGCTTCATGAGCATATGCTTGTGACATAGGCCACTAGATCATATTTGCGGGGCCCCCGCATAATTTGATCAAAATGCCAATGTCAAGTGGATATGAAATTAATCCGGGTATATCCACATCTACTTCGGGTAGAAGTATTCATTTATTTATTAACCAATTTGGTTGCTCCTCATTAATACAAGTTATCCGGCATAACTCCGTGCTATACAACGCAGTATAACTAAACAACTAGTTTAGTTTGAATTTGTGCGTTTTGATTCATAAATATCAAGGCATTCCACTAAATGGGCATTCATCTCCCCTAATGCCGAGATATTTAATAGCATACTAAAATCCCCAATCACCAACTTCAAGTGGTGTATGTATGCTTTAGTGGTGATTTATTTGGAAAATATTACGCATAGGGGGTATATTGCTATTTTTATATGCAAAGTGAGCTTGGACTTTATTAATGCAAATTGCATGAATACTTGCATTGCATGTAATTCCTTCTACAGGAGGAGTATATATCCTCAACTTCTTGTTGAGGCCATAACTTCCCGATCAAGTATAAACTATTGCTCTACAAGTTCTTGGTTTCAACAAAAAACATATGTAGTCATCCGGACTTAACACCTTTAGTTCTTGACGTAACCCATAACTTAGACAAAACAATCCTTCGGGTCTAATGCTCACCCATTGTTATACAATTGACAAATCAGTCCACTTTGTGTATATTGACCTTCTAGGTCATATGCATGAGAAAAGACAACTAATGGTGGCATTGCGCTTTCAGGCGCATTAGCTTGGTGTGCATAGGAGAGCAAGAATGTGGCATTTAGCCATGGTTGCAGAGCAAAAAAAAGCCTTGGATGTAGAGTTAGTTTATAGTCCAAATCTTTTTATTGCCCAAAAAAAGTGACCCAATTACTCGTACCATAGAGCAAAATTGAGTGATTGTATTTATTGCAACATATTTGTATTCTATATAAAGCATGGGTTGAATCAATTCATTTTTCAAAGATGAAGAGAGAAGCTTTTAATAGAATAGATAAGACCAAGAATTTTTATTATTATTTATCCGGAAAATGTTATTTTGGTCGCTTGGCGAGAGCAACAAAGACCAATGTCCTTCTAGGATAGACTCTCAATTGATAGTGAAAATTTTCATATGGTAAAAGATACATCAAAGAAGCATATGTAGTTGTCAAAATCCATATGGCACTTCAGAGCCAAAGATAACTACTATGGCTGATAATTGATTAATATCAAATTAGCTTCCGGCTTTATTGTGATGTGGGATTCATACTTGTTGTCCGCTTTCCATCTTCTAGCAAGTTGACGAGTCGATATAAATACATTTGTTCGGTGTTGGCATATACAGGGCTACTAGCCAACATATTGTCGCATAGTAGTTACTCCAATCGTATCATTTGGCTTACTTTTTACTTATAGATAATGAGTTCCCTCTATGATACCCATTGTCATTTCAGCGACTATGGATACCGCTAAACCGAGTCATGATATGCACTTCGGGGCTTCACTAGTCCAAAAACAAGGATAAACGGTTTTCTTCATCGTGAAGAAGTATTATGTTTTCACACAAAATAAACTCGTAATATTAATTCTTACGGTATTATTGAAGCAACTTCATGTTGCCTAGCAACTTCATGTTGCCTTGGGGAAATGTATTATCTATCTCATTACCTTGAAGTCAAGAAACGTTGGTTTGAGACAAACCTCGCTTAGGATGACACCTCATGCTTTGGTTCTCAAAGATAGAGACATGGGCAATATACCGACCACGGCGATATATAATCTCCCCTCGGGGGGAAGTTACAAGTGAATCCCAAATTCATGTGTATCTGCTATATCAACAAGTCTCATGCAATGGTTTTTTTCTTCGAGTTACTTCGAGTAAATAAACCAAAACATTAAAGAGAATGCTAGAGAGAGAGAATGGTCTTATATAAATAGCCATACATGTTTCATTTATTTCTCAATTTTCCAAGCATATGTATTGTTCCATGGTGTATTTATAGTGGTCTTAGAATAATACTTCGGATTATATAACCCATAGAACGTATAATCATATATATAAGCAATGCAAGGAAAAAATAAACTCATAAACTTCCAAGGCTTCTAACAATTTAACACAAAATTATGGAAGCTCGTACCTCTAGAAAAGCAAATCTAGATTGTAAAAAATATCCGTATAGTACCACCACTAGGGGGACCTGCTATTATATTTAACTTCCGGTTTTCTTAATACCAAAAAAGTTGCACCATACACTCAAGCTCATGTGCAAGATATTGGCATAAAAAAATACATAAACCTTCGGGGTTTTAGCACAAATATTGTGTATGAGTTGGATCCGCTTCTACTAGTGACAAGTGTGCTTGCATGTAGCATTCCGTAGAACCGGCAATGGCCAAACCATGATCCATTGATTATATTGAGCCATCGTATATTGGCAAAGTCGGATGGACTATGTTGCCGTAACGGACACGGGGCGTCAATTCCATCACGCATGATGTGTCCGACTTCAGCGGTGTTTTGCTTGTGTGGCGGTGGGGCCGTTGTGCCTTCTAGGCGCTATGCGGTATGCCGATGAAGAAGAACTCCATCTAGAGTTCAGCCGAGTATGTATAACAACAAAGACATGTAATCTTCGTGGATTGATCTAGTAGAGCATACATACATGGCAACACCGTACAATGACGACAAAAAATACTAGTAGAACACATCGGTGTTATGCAAACAAAAATCTACTAGATTTATACGCTTCCAAAGTTCTACTAAAAATATTTAAATCTACAGGATTATAATAGAATAAATCTAGTAGAATCCATGTAGCTGCTAGCTTTGCAAGTTAGCCTCCATACCGAGGTGGCAATGTGTTGCTGACTAACGCGAGGAAAGGAGCTAGCCGACCGCGAGCCGGCCGCATGTGGGTGAACAAGTAGCGGCCGACGTTCGGGCCTAAGAACGGGTGGCCGTGAGGTTACGGTGACATCGGGGGGGTATGGCTCTTCTAGGCCTTGATTATATATAATAAAAAAAATGCACAGATTTTCAGAATCCGTAACGCCCACGTACCGCATACTCATACGAAAAATTCATATGTTTCCTGCTGCTACAGTTTGATGGTCATGACGAATACGGGCCACATGCAACAGGGGTGGCGGCAAAGCCGAGAATCATGAACCATGGGGACTACTGCGGGATGTCCGGTAAGTTAGCTACAGAGATGCAGTCATGCGGGCTGCTATTTGCACAATGACGTGTAGGCCATGATGACAAGGAAAATAATTACAGCAAGACGGTCTGAATTATTTGTATCCATGCGTGACTCGGGATACAATCCGAATTTGAATAGACCTCAATAACAATTGTTGCCAATTATTCGTGGCTGTTATTTTGGATCTTCGAGTCCAATTAGTGTTGCTACAAGCAATTTAATGACGTCGAGGATGGATCTCACCGGATCAGCCTCTAATCATAATTTGTATGGCACCATGGGGGCTACTAGATCCATCGTACAAGCATATGAACTATTCATGTATGCATGTATGTTCGTACTTCATGTACTAACCTATACTGCATGCATGTATATGTCACGTAAAAGCCAACAAAATCTAGCTCAATGGCTAGATAAACAAACAATCTGCCAGATGCGATCTTTTCGTACCTTTGCTCTTGAATTTGAAGAAGCGAAGGCTGTCACTAGGACAGTTCGGCTAGGCCGTGGGGATCTGCCGGCGTGACGATGAGTCGATGCGGTGCAGATTTGTAGCGGTAGAGGTAGCGAGATCCGTTCCGCCAACAACGTCGGGGATGTCGACGTCGTCGGCGAAGTCGCGGGCGGACGCCGGCCGACGAGCCGTCGGTGTCGAAGATCGGCGACGGCTTCAACGACGATGTCGACGAAAGAGCTTGTCGTCTGATAACGTGTTGTGAAACTTGTCATCAGCGGTTAGGACCTTCCCATCTCCGTCTCTCATGATCACGTAGTAGATGAAAGAAGTAGAACAAGTAGGCACAAGGTAGGGAGACTATTCTTTATTCATCTGAATATTGGTTGTTTACAATGGAGGATCTCCCACGTATATATAGTCCGAATAAGTACTAGAGTATGGTAAGAGCCCACATACAAACGGACTAGGATTAGGATTCATCATTCTCCTTTCCTTCTAGGAAAGAGTCCGTGCGAGTTAGGGTTTTGTTTCCCAACAGTTGTAACCTGTACTTTGTTTTATGAATAAATTTACTGTAGGGACTTTGGTCCCTCCAGATTCCTAAAAAAAAAAAAAAACAGTATTATCTCCTAGTAATTGCTCACTTGATAATCAGCCTAAGTTGGAAAACCATGCTCACCTCGCACCACATCGTTTTGTGAAGTGGCACGGCCCATTCACGTCAAGCTCAGGCCAACGTCCGGCCCAGTGGTGGCGATAGTGTCATGTATCGCATGCCCAAGCCCAATGCCTCTCAAGTTTAAAACAGGAGCACACACAGATCACCTAATTAAAATGAGGCAACATTTAGTCAGACTAAGACTCAATTGATTCTCAAAAAAAGAGACTAATACTTAATTACACCTCACATTAAATATAGGACCTGTGATTTATTTGATTTAATTAATAGAATTAAAATGAGCCGAGTCCATTATATCTAACAGAGGAACCACATTAATTCCCACTAGACACATCTGCTGATAAATTCTAAAAGTACTCAAAGGAAACATAAACATGTAGCCTTTAATCTGGTATACTCTAATCATCATCTCTAATAATAACTATTAGATGTATTCTAATTTTAAAAATAAATTACCCACATCTGCTATTATGAAAAAAATTACATAAAGTAACCCCCTAATTTTGCATCTAAATTCGTATATAGATTGGGCACCTCTACTATTTTGGAAAATAATTCAAAATAATCCCCTAAATTTACATCTAAATTTCCCACCGCTCCTATTATTAAAGATAATTCAAAATAACTCTTAATTTTTTTACCTACCATTGTCATTATAAAGATAATTCAAAATAACTCTAACTTTGTATCTAAGGTATCCACATCTACCATTACTGATGATAATTTAGAATACCGCTAATGATTTGTACCCGCCTTTGTCATTATAAAGATAACTCAATATAAACATAACTTTGTAGCCGCCTTTGTCACTATGGAAGAACATGCAAAGTAACTATAACACTGTTGATCTCGCGACAACAAGAGATTGGAAAAGTAGAGCACAAAGGGGTAATAAATGTTAAAAAGATAGATTGAATGTTGGATATCTCAAAATGGTTGTGATCCTAATAAGGATGGAAACGGGGCGGGTTCAGATCAGGCGGAGTCTCTGGGCACCCAAAACCGAAACCCGAAACAAAAACCCAAATCCGCCCGAATACCGATTCGGCTAAAATTCATCTCCAAAATTGAAATCCATAGATCCCCAAAACCCGATGGATAATCCAAAACCCGAAAATCTTTTTCACAAATTCAAAATGTTGTCGTCTTCCCCCAATGCCGCTGGCCTACAACATGTGACGAGAGCCGACCAATTTATAAGAAATCAATTATAATTCGCAATCACGAAGCAATCGCAGTCTACACTTGAGTCCATATAAACCCCGGTATTCCGGAAATCTCGAGTGATTTCAAACTCATCAACAACACAACATGATCGTTGAGCTCGGTAGTAAAATCCGCAGGTATTTCAAACCAAATTCGATATAGATTAAATATCAGAGTGCGATGTATAATTTATTACAAACTCAGGTTCAAGTACGGAAGCAGTAGTTTTTGCAAACCCAATAGTCTTTAGTGAAAATAAATATAAGATAGTGCCAAGATAATCAACCCTGCAACAAAGATAAGACGGGGATATGGAAATGCCTTGCCCTGGCCTTACTCTTCATCAACAGGAAAACAGACAAGTCTTACAGTACCCATGGTACAAATGCTCACCTGCAACAAACGGAATAAAACCCCGAGTACAAAATACTCAGCTAGACTTACCCGTCCCAAAATAAAATAAAAGACTCCAAGGATTATGCTAAGCTTTATCTCGGGTTCAAATGACTCACATTACTTCAAAAAATAAAGTTGATTAGTGAGCCTACACATGCTACTTGTATTTTTCCAAATTAAAGGAGTTGTTTATTTTCATACATAACCATAGCTCTGTATAGTCAAGATTGATCATTGCTCAAAGATAGTAAATAACAAAGATAAGTAACTTGATCGATATTTTAACATCAGCAACATGGTAAGATAACATATATTGTGATATTAAGACTACATTGCCGTGGAAGCATCCCTGGTTCTCACTATCCAGGAGAGATGGCGATTCGAATCGATTACAAACCAGGTTGGCGAATACCACATCATAAACCAGGTCTACTTTGCAAAGGCGGGACCTAATCACTCCCGGGGCGTTAGGGGACGTAAAGTCTCGGTCCCGCCGGCTACCCCCTCCTTCCGGGCCACCAAGTGAGCGCAAAGAACGAGGACGACGCCTCGTGCGCATCTTCTTGCGCCCAATCAATCCCAACCAACCACGCCAAAGGAGGAGCGATAAAGCGGCAAAGCCGCCCCTAGCATTCCCACGAGCCGTGGCTCACGACCCCGCGAGCCTACTATATGAACAGGTACTTTCAACTTCCGACCACTGTCCGATAAAGTATGAGTCCTTAACCGATCGGATGGAAAGACCACAATATCCATCCAATCTCACGTGTTTTATTTATTCGGGTTCTCAAGAAGACTTGACAATCACCCATGTGATTGTTCACAACATTTCCTCAAGTGACCGGAATCACCGTCTCTTTGCAATCATGATAATCGAGCATTAACCTAAACTCCTAAATAGGATAGGGCAACTTTCAGCAAGGA
Organism: Hyparrhenia diplandra; assembly: GCA_015847255.1. Lineage (NCBI taxonomy): Eukaryota > Viridiplantae > Streptophyta > Magnoliopsida > Poales > Poaceae > Hyparrhenia > Hyparrhenia diplandra. Next base: position 49,728 of record JADLZK010010378.1, on the reverse strand, counting down.
TCTTAATGCATCAACGGTTTCAATCATTTCCTAAACTTAATGCATGAAACATATAAAAGACTCAAGTCAAATTAATTGGAAGAATAGGAAAGGCGAGAATGCTCCGGGGCTTGCCTCGCAGAACGTTGTCGGCACGTGCTCGGGCACTCAGAAGCCTCGTCCGTCGACTCTCCTCCTCCCGTGACCTCTTACTGGCTGGGCCCCGAGATGGTGAAGCTCCCCGTCCCGCTCCTCGATCAGCTCCTCTATCACTTCCCCGATCCCGTGATGATGCATATGATGGAGAAAAAGAAATGATTACAAATATATAATTAAAGACTTGCATAAAAGAAGATTTGAATGATGGATGAATGCTTCATGATGCATGCTGTTAGTAAGTGGATATCTCTTCCGTAGAAACACAATTAAATCTACACAAGAAACCCTAACAACCTACATCAAGCAAGCACCTCAACTCACTAATTACAGGAAATGCCAGCTAGACATGCTGTCAGTAAAACAGTCACACAGGAAGTTCTACAACTCTAAATTTAGCAAATAAATACTCTATGGAAAGCTAACAAAATTTCCTACAAAACATTCCATACCACCCTGACCTGATTCTGTCATCTACAGCCTCGAAAACAGAGAAAAACAGAGGCTCTGTTTTCCCACAACTCATCACTTAGGGCATTCCATATAACTCATTCAAGCATGCACTTTATCTAGAACTTTTCCAGCAAGCATGGCAAGCTATAAACTACCAAATACATCTACTGGACATTTCAAAAGATAATCTAAAGCACATAAAATGATATGCCCTAGCAAACACTACACATGCACACTATAAATCATATAATTGCTAGGAATAAAAATCTGCCAAACTACCAAGCTCATCCAACCAAGCATACTAACAGGTCCTATTCATGCTAGGAACAACTAATAAAATTACCAACACACATTAATCTAATATAAGCAGGCATTTTCGTGGCATTTTCTATGCAACATAAATATGATAATTACATAACATCCTGATAAAATTCTACAAAAATTACCAGAGCATCATACTAGTCTAACAAGGCTACCATAAAATTTTCATGGCAAGATCATGCACACACAGCCCTATACAAAAAATGACAAGCTAGTAATAAAACTAGGCATGAAAATACTTTGTATTATGAAAAGTGTCAGACAATAGATTTCTGAGTATGACAAGCTTCTAAAACCTATCAAAAGCAAACATGCCAAGTCTCACATCCAAAACCCTAGTATTTATTTTTCTATGATTTTCCAAAGATCACATTGAAAAAAGGCACGTAAATAGAAAATCACATTTCTTCTACAAAACATACCATGCATGATAGTTTTCCTGGATTCTACTCACAAAACCAAGAACATTTTGTACAGGAAGCATATTTTTATCTTGCACCAATTAAAAGATATGGATTTTCTTATTTTCCATGCATTTTTGGCCATAAATAAAACTGTATATGAAAGTTGTCAGAAAATAAGGTTTCATAATTTTATACTGTAGCTTATCATCTAACAAGCACAACAAAATTTATCTCACTCAAAAGACCTCAAAATGACCAAGTTATGAATTTTCTAAGCTTTTCATTCAAACCGAAAAAGCAGAAAAGATAAAAGAAAAGAAAATCGGGGCGGGCCCGCATGTCGTGACTCAAAGCAGGGCACGGCGGCGCGGGCGGCAGATCGGCGTCGGATTTTCACCGACGGCGACCAAAACACTCAACCAGGCTAGTCATTTTGACTCTACTCGGCGAGGCGGGGCTGCGTTGGTGCACTTGGTTTGAACTAAAACGGGCGAAAAACGACGACAACGGCGGCGGCGGCTCGGGCGGCGGACGGGCGGCGGTTCGGCCGTTCGGTGCTCGACCGAGCAACCCAACTCACGTTCTTGACTCTACTTGACCTAACTAAGACATGCAAAGCCATTTCGAGCTCAACGAGCTACGACGGCGACAAACCGAACGCGGCGCGGGCGGCGGTCCGCGGGCATCGCGGCGGCGACGACGCGTCCCCGGCCGAAACGACAGCGTACTTCACTCAACCACCTAGCTCGGGAGCTCAAGCACATCTAGGCGACACTAGAACACGCAAAAGATGACCTAAACGCGACCGACAAGCTCGTGCGCGAAGCTTGCCCCAACGGCGGCCATGGCGGACTCGCCCGGCGAGCGGGATCGGGAAGGCGGAAATGGGGGCCTTACCGGCTTTTACCTCCTTTTGAGGATGGCTTTAGGTAGAGCAGCTCATGGCGGCGCTAGGGATTCGTTTTGGGGTGGATTGGTGCGGTGGCGACGGCGAACACGGCGGCGGAGCTCGGGATCGACGGGGCGACGACGCTTACGGCGGCGCTTCGCGCGGCTCGCGGGCGGGCGGCGCGGGCGGAATGGAGCTAGGGTTAGGGCAACCCGTTGCCTGCCCTTTATACGGGCGCGACCCGAGCGCGAGATCCGGGCCGTACATCGGCGTTCACGCTAAGCGGCCACGTCGGCGCGGCGGTGTCGGCGGCGGAGGCCCGGCCGATAGGTCCCCCTCCCCGTTTTTCTGAGTCAGCTTCGGTTTTTGGCCTGTACATCGAGATTCGTGCGGAATTTGAAAAAAAGTCAAAACACCAAATTTGTAGAGAATTTCATAAGCTACAAAACTCTCAATATGAACTTTTTCTAATTCAGCCTAGATTTGGAAATAAAAATTAAAAACAGCAAGGTCACAATCATCCATTCAAAAACAGAGTTTGAATTCAACTCAAATTTGACCCAAAATGTTGGGCACTATTTGAACCCTTTGCAAGCCTTTTCACAAGAAACTCATAAAAGATCTTTTGATCTACATAAAAAGTACTACACTTCATCTATAGAAAACTTTTGCTAGAAACACTTCTATCATGCACTTTTGAAAAGGGTTTCAAAATGACTCAAAAGAGGGTTTAGGCTCTAGGGCAAATTTATAAAAACTTTCTAAATTGAAACTCAAGCTCAAACATGGTCCTAAATTATGTCAAAAATATATCTAGGCACAATCTAGGTCCAAAACATCATTATAGCAAAGATCTTATAGTAGCTAGATCAAACAAGCATGAAATGAGAGCAAATTAAAGTGAATGTCACTAGTAACATGATTATGCATGAAATGATGATGATGCCTTGCAAATGATCATGTTTTCAAGGTGCTTAACACCTAGGGTGTTACACAACATTCCGATTCCACCTCCTCCGATCCTCTCCCTCCATTGATCCGCAACATCCAAAGCAGGAAGGTGTGGGAAGCACAAGACATAGAGACGGGTGAGCCGGGCGAGGCCGCGGCGGGTGCTGGGTGCACCCGGTGGCCGGTCCTTCAGGTGCGCACACGCCGGCTGCGCGGCGCCGGCGGCCGGGCTGCTAGCTGCTGCTACGGGCTGCTAGGCTGCTGCTACTGGGCCATAGCGGCGGTCGGGCCCGGAGGCACCATGGCGGGGGTGTGATCGCGCGTGGTGAGTCCGATACTTGAGAGAGAGAGAGAGAGAGAGAGAGAGATGCGAGGTCGAGTGCGAGACGGTGTCTGCGTGCGCCGTCGGGAAGATGCGCGATTAGGTGAGGGTGAGAGTGAGGAACTGAGGATTCTAGCATTATATACGGTGGAGTGGGGGAGTAGGTTCATTTGGAGCAGCGTCGCCCGTCGCGCCCGCCGAAGCTGCGTCGGTGGACGCGACACGGAGGAGTCCGGGAGAGTAGTTTCATTTGGATAAGGGGCAATGTTGTATTTCTTCCTTTTTCTTTTATTACAAACATTTTTTATTTGACCATTAATTATGAACAACAAACGGTATTGAGAAGTAGGGGCAGACGGCACCTTCAATTTTGAAAAACAGGGGCAAACATGCAAAGTTAAAAAAATAAGGGCAAACGCAGAATTAGACCTCAAAATAAGGGTAGTTTTGCAATTGTCCATATATACTAGGGTAGTTAGATGGGCCTCTGGTGCGCTGTTTGTTTCGGGGCCCGATGGAGCACCGCAGTGAAAATAAACATCCGAATCCGTTAAGTTTCGGGTATCCGAACCCGCAAAATCCGTGGGAGAACACTTATAACCAAAATCGAAAACCGCAAACGTAAAATGGGCACTAAAAACCCAGTTTCCCAACTTTATCGAGTGTCGTGACAAAGATTTTTAAATTTTTTTTTTTTGCCCACGTGCCGATTTTTAAAACGCAAATCCGACAAAGAGCACTTTTCCAACAATTTTTTTGCAAAGTAGCTGTGTCTAGTAGTGCAGGCTTTGTAGGCACGGTGTCTTGGACAAGTGGAACGTGATCTAGTGATGACTATCGTGAGCGTGGCGGAGCCCCCGTGCTGCTGGATTGCGTCTGCTATGCCGAGGTCTAGCGCAGCCTTGAGCTCCATGGACTTACGTAGCCTTGAGGTCCAGCTCGGCAATTGTCAATTGTGCTGTTGCTCCTTGCTGAGCACCATGGCGTCCACCACCACCTGCTGTTCACGTCGGGAAAGGGATGACAACATCCTGGGAGGTGATGCCGTCTGCCTGTGCCACCACGAAGCAAGGAGGCGGCAGCGTTGTAGGGTTGCGCGACAGGAAGAGTTTGGCGCTGAAAAAAAGAAACACAGAAAATAACCCAAGTAGGACTAACATTTGATTTTTTAGGAACTATTGGAGATGCCCTTGTTTTTTGCTCCACATACATTTTTAGCAGTTGGGAATGAAGGACCGGAATAGGTGACCGGAGGGGGTTGGGGGGGAATGGTAGCCTAAAATTATTTCAATTATTTGGCCACTGTGCCAAATTCAGACCCTAAGAAGCAACTGCAACCACCGTGATGACCATGACCCTAGAGAAGGGTGGATGTTCCCTCGAATACAAATGGATCACCACAAAGTAGAATAGATGAGGATAAAAAGATCATCGAACCAATAGATGAGAAAATGAGACTCTCCACTTCTATTAAAAAGAAGCGAGGTCCCAATCTTGGATACTCAAAACCAACTGATGACAAGAGCACCTAGATGAGGTCCATGGAACGATAGATGTCCAACGCAACAGCCAAACCCAAAACGGAATCCAAACGACCAATCTAGAGAAAAAAATCAGCACAGCTTCAGCAAATACCGGACCCGTCCGGTAATATCGGACCTCCCAGATAGCACAGCGTACAATGAAGGAAAAATCGAAAACCCCATCAAATGATGTCCAAAAATCATAAAATTTTAACCCTTACTTCTAGACACCATGGGGAACATCTCCACCAAATTTCAGCTCAAAACTCGAAGGTCAAAAATACCGGACCTGTCCTATATTGATACCGGACACGTCCAGTATTGGCGAGATGCACGTAGAAAAACGCCAAGAATACAAATCCGCTCAAATCTCGATCAAATCAAATCCAACTGCTGTCAAATTTTTACCGGATGGTCTTGAGGCAGTGGAGGCGCTATACCTTGAAACTCATCTCACTTTGCCAAGTAAATCGGCGGAATTTCAGATCGCATTTCAAAAATGAGGAACACAAAACCTAGCCACAAAATCGCTTGGATCTTCGAGCACGTGAGAAATCAGGTGATTTCCTTTGGTAGATTGAATCGTGTCATGTCATAGCTCGATCCAAAGCAACAAGAATGACTCGAAACGGTCTCAAATCGAAGAAATCGAACCGAGAAAGGGTAGGGGAAAATCAATTTCAATCCAAAAGCCCGGAGGGCACGAAAGGCAGACTCAAGGCTGCTCTTCCCACGAACGAAGATCACTACAAAGTTTTGCAGAGGACCTCTCACACAGCAGAGCATCTAGAGACAGAAACCCTAAAGGATAAACTGCAAAATGGAGAGGCGGAGAGGAAGGGAGGGCTGCCATCTCTATGTATAGTCCCGGTAACCCGAATGACCGAACTACACCTAGCTGATACATCAACCACACCACATAACCGAGGGCATAGTAGTCAGACTTGAAGTAATTCTGATCCGACGGCCACCGTGCCTCTCACTGGTAGCTTCGCTTTGACTCAAACTCCCTGATGCCGCCACGTGCCGTCCTTCTGGCATTGGAACCTCTGCCTACGAGTAGAGTACCGCGTACGCGTCCCCGATGGTTTTGAGGCCCAAACCACCAAACTGGGCCACGAGTAGAGTACCGCGTCGCGGCGTCCCGTGCTCTGACATGTGTCACCGCCGTCCTCGACCGCCCGGCTGCCATGTCTTCGAAGTCGCCGCCGACTTGCATGTCCGTCACTCCATGCGTCCTCGCGACTTGACGATGTCCCAAGTGTTAGCCACCATGGCTAGCCACCGGCGATCCAAATCCCTCGGTCCAAGCCTCACGTGCGCTCTTCACCGCTCGGGGTCCATCAAAGCGGCACATCCTCCTTGGCCTTCACCTCACCGTCGACCACCGTCTCGAGCTCAACACTTGCACAACACAAGCCGAGAGACAACGTCGACCGACACACCTCGTGTGCCGGGTAAGGGTAACCGAAGTAGAAAAAAATGAAAATAGAAGAAAATGTTGAGTTGTTGACAATCATTCATCATAAAAACTGAACACAAATGGTTCAAATCAACCATGTGTTCGCAATCTCCCCCTTGATGATTGCATTGTCAACACCAACACAAGGATAGAGGAGAGAAGACGAGAACTCACCCAAATGACCGAAGCCAAAGAAAAGCGAACGGGTCATTTGAACTAAGCAAAGACAAGAGCAAAACTTGGTCCCCAAAGACATGGGCAACGGCTCGACGCAACCAAGCAAAACACAACTAGCCCTCAAGAAGAGTCAAACGGGCTCAACACCACTAGCAAAAGCTCAAGCACACCTGAAAACAGCTAGACCCTTAAGAAGAGGCAAAGGCTCAACACATCCAGCAACTCCCCCTAGAAAGATGAAATCTCTTAGGCAAAGGCTCAACACATCTAGCAAACGCCCCTCGAAAGATGCAATCCGCTGGAGATGATGCATACACTCACCTTGTCTTTGTAGATTATTCCCCCCTTGTTGGCATATGCACTTGTCAAGTTCATGAAGTTAGAGCCCATGGATTGCAAAACTCCCCCTTAAAACATACTATGAATGCACAATTGTACAATGCAAAAGCTTCAGGATTATAGCAATTTGAATGAGAAGATGCTCTAACTAGTATCATGGCAACAATGTACAAGTGCAAAGAAATGCTCAAACTGATTATGTGGTATGAAATATGGCATTTTAAGCATTTTGATCAAGTTTAAACATTTCAAAGAGGGGTTCACCACTAAAAATAGCACATAGCACATATAAGCAGAAGAGCAACCAAGTGCTAACACATGAACATAGGTGAACTACCCCCAACAGCGTTCACACATCATGCAAAAAGACATATCCAACACTTATGATTTCATCAATTTTAGATATATCGAGTTTGCGGCATGTCACAAGTATTGAGCAAAACATGTATGTGCGAAAGTGGTTATCTACAACCTGTCGGCCTTACTAATCAACCATGTCAAGCCTATGCTATGAGCAATGAGAAGCTTAAGACAATGGTCCGGATCATCCACAACAAAATTCAAGTTAAAACCCACGTGCAATGGGAAGCGCCTCAAAAACTTGAAGTGGGGCAAGATATGGGCCCATCTCGATCTTTTCAACCACTTAGCTTAGATTTCAAATTTTTAGCACATGAGTATCAAGGTTATCTAAGCAAATGTGTAACTCAAAGCATGAGACATAGCAACCCAAAGCATACACATTATAGCACAAGGAATCTCACGCATCCTAAACATGCTAGTTGCCATCTCAATGGTGAACCATTTTCAAATTTCATCAAGTCATAGTCATGTTCACATATATATAAAAATAACTTAGCTCATAACATATATCAAATGATCAAGAGGAGCCTAAGCCAAGAGCACCATCATGTATAAATCATACTAACTAGAGCATAATCTCATTCCAATCAATATAATGAAGAAGCTTGATCTAATATACATGATGAGATGATATGCAATATGATACAAAAAGGCAAAAGAAAGAAGAAACAAAAGAACTATGGTACAAGAGAGACACCAAAACCCTCAAAAAAAGGATAGCACACACCGAACTCCCCTCGCAAATAGGAAAATTGGGTTTGAGCAAGTGGCTTGGTGAAAATGTCTACAAGCTGGTGTTTGGTACCAATGTGGCGCAAGTCTATGTCTCCTTTCTCTTGATGGTCACGCAAAGAAGTGATAGTGGATTTCTATATGCTTGGTTTTGGAATGGAGCACTGAATTTTTGGCTATGCTTATGGCACTAATGCTATCACAATGCAAAGTCACTCTAGTGAAGTATAGGCCGTAGTCTTTCAAAGTGGCTACCATCCATAGGAGCTGGGAGCAAAGAAACAACAACAAAGAACATACTCGGCCCGGTGGTGGATTGGGCTACACCCGACCGCTTGCGAGAAGACCAAGACACAAGAGAAGTCCCTAGAAACTAGCAAGTAACAGAAGTTGTCTTTTCGAAGAAGACGACAACCCGGCATAATCGACATCGGTGCCACTTGGTTCCTAAGAAGTCGAATACCAAAGACCAAACTCGGGGAGTGAACCGAAGATACCTCAGGATCCTCTTCACCGCCTGGCGATGAGAGGTGCGTGGTGAAGACTAAAAGTGTGCGCAGAGGCAGACCGTGAACTGAATGTCTGGTCTTGTGGCCGTCGGTACAACAACGACCCGATCATGCTTTGGTACTCCTTCCGGTCCACAACTTCTCCTTCCTCATCTCGCATCCAGGGGCCGTCATGGTCGACATGGGCGTCGAAAGAGGCTTGGCCTCACCCATATCGAACTTCGTCAAAAGATCCTTGGTGTACTTCCCTTGGTGCACGAACGTCCCTTTCTTGGTTTGCTTGATTTGCAACCTAGGGAAGAAAGTCAGCTCCCCATCATGGTCATCTCAAATTCCACACTCATAGTCTCGAAAAATTGGCAACCAAAGCATGAGAAGAGCCACAAAAAAATGATATCATCCATGTAAATCTGAACCAAGAGAATGTCATTGTCTTGCTTAAGGAGAAACAAAGTTTTTTTCAACCGAACCCATTTTAAAACCCTTAGCAAGCAAGAACTTCTTTAAGCGCTCATACCAGGCTCTAGGTGCTTATTTTAGACCATACAAGGCTTTGTGGAGTTTGTTAACATGATCTGGGTACTTTGGATTTTCAAAGCCAGGGGGTTGCCTCACATAGACCTCTTCCTCTATATACCCGTTCAGAAAAGCACTCTTGACATCCATCTGATACAAAATTGAACCCTTTCGAAATTGCAAAGGCTAAAAGGATCCTAATGGCTTCTAAACGAGCAACAGGAGCAAAGGTCCATTCATAATCTATTCCCTCTTTCTGACAAAACCCCTGAGCTACCAACCTAGCCTTGTTTCTCACCACAACCCCATTCTCACTTTGTTTGTTTTTGAAAACCCACTTGGTTCCTATAGATGGCAATCTGAAGGTGGTGGCACTAACACCAAAACCTGGTTTCTCTCAAAGTTTTCTAACTCCTCATGCATGGCAGTGACCCAATTGGTTCTGACAAAGCATGTTCAACAACAGCTGGAACGTCCTCAGGTGCAGCCGGTGCAGGCTGAGGAAGCGGCTCGATGGGCCCCTATGTAGTAGAAGTAGTCAAATCGAGGGGTCGTGTGTCGAAAAGGTCATCGCAGGCTCGAGTGGGGCAGCCGATGGAGGTGGCTCGGGAGCACTCCAATGCATCTTCCTGCTCATCTTCCCGCGAAAATGCTTTCACCAAGCTACCGCTCATCTACACACTCAAAGACATGGGTTGTATAAGGCACAGTCTCATCGGAAGTAACTTCACATGTCTGCATGACTCGGTTAGTATCAAGGTTAAGTACGCGATAAGCATGTGAGTGAGAAGCATAACCAAGAAATATACCGTCGGAGGACCTGGACTCAAACTTGTCCAACTTACCCTTCTTGAGAATGAAACACTTGCAGCCAAACACTCTGAGGTGGGTTACCTTGGGCATTGTCGTGGTCTAATACCACCGTCACAGTAAAGTCTGGCTAGTGCGTTCTCCGAATGGCCTAGCTCTAGAGACAATGACACAAAGTTTATATTGGTTCGGGCGAAATCAAGCTCCCTAGTCCAAAGTGATCACTATCCGAGCTCAAATGCTCATACCGGTGCGTACAAGCGGATCGAGAGAGGGAGCAGACTCCCAAGTCTCTCGAGATTGAGGCAAGTGCCAATATGAGGGTGAGTGAGAATGTTGGTTTGTGGAAAACTTGGGTTCGTCCTTTCTTTTTCTCTCTCAACCCGGAGGCCTACCTCCCCTTTTATAGTCGCAAGGGGGGCAGGGACACAAGCTCTCTCCGGGTTGAGGTCTAGAAGAGGCGTGGGTTTACAAACAAAGGAGTAGGTATAGTCCCCGAGCTCTTGGGCCGAGCTCTATTCGTAATCGCGAGCTCTCCCCCCGAGCTCCGTGGATGCCTTGGATGCCGGAATTGGTCGTCGCCGTCACGCTGAATCGGGGTTTGGGCGGTGGTCGGCGTCGCCCGTCCCTAATCGTAGTTGGAAGCCGTCCCTTCCGGTATGGGGGCACCCACGATCTTTGGCGGCCAGTGCGCGCCAGATGTACCCGCGGGGTACTACAAAGAGAGCCGTTGGAGTTGACGGGGTATGGCGGTGTAATGACGGAAAAGACCTCCCCTCCTCGTAGCCGTAGCGCCTGCGTGGCTCTGATCTTTGTCAGGAGTGGTTGGCCAACTCCGTACCCGCCCGGCTTCGCGCGGAAGATAGATGAGCTCTTCCGTCGTTGCGGGGTTCGTTGAGCTCGAGCCCGAGCGAGGCGGAAAGAGGTCCTCGGGGAGAATGTTCGTCACGCACGAATGGGGAGCTCACTTCGGGAGAGCTCGGTGGCGAAACAGGTCCCCTCGGCATGGAGAGCTCGTACACGCATACTCGGCCATGGTGGGAGCTCGTCCGCGGGCGCGGAGCTCTTCGGGTAGTGACCTCTTTGCGTTGACCGAGTGGGCTCTTAGGGCTGTATTAGCTTGTTGACGTCGAGTAGGGAGCTCATTCTTAGTGTCCCGAATATCGATCCCCCACGTGCATCCTCCCTAACCGCAGCTCATAAGATGTATTTTTGTAAAAGCACGGAGGAAAAATGCGGGTTGGAGGCATGGCAAGCGGTGTTGATAGCCTCGCCCAATATCGCCTCGAGTCTTATGCTCATCAAGCATCGTCCTAGCCATTTCGACAAGGGTCCGATTTTTACGTTCAACAATGCCATTTTGCGGAGGGGCGTAAGGTGAACAGATGTTCAAGGCCCAATGAAGTGTAGAAGGTTTCAAAGTGAGTGTTCCTAAACTTCGGTGCCATTGTCACTATGGATAGCTCTTATGGCATGTTTAGGAAACTCATTTTGTAACCTAAGAATTAAACCTCAAACATGAGAAAATGCCTCATCTTTAGTCCTCATGAAAAAAACACCGAAGAGTATCCTGAAAAATCGTCCACAACCACAAGAACATACCCACTTTTCACCCTCTAACATTACTCTAGCTAGACCAACGGTGTCCATATGCAAAAGCTCACCGGGGCTCCTTGGTCATGATTTAATTCATAGGAGGGTGAGAAGCGACTATCATTTTCCCATGGCGACATGGATGATAGACCAAGTCCTTTTGAAACTTTAGTTTAGGCAATCCTTGGATAAGGTCAAGTGAACTCATTGTTGCAAGCAAGTCAAGGCTCAAATGACCAAGTCTCCTATGCCACTTCCAAAGTTCAGAAGAAGAACTGACTATCAAGCGATTGAGAAGAACCAAAAAAAGCGAGAAAAAGTCGGTTCGAAAAGACATTTCCATAAGGAACAATCCAATACACAAGATTTTCTCGAGAATCTAGAATTCGAGAACAACCCAAGGGTTCAAAGCGCACTTTTAAGCCATCCCCAAGGAGCTGCGAAACCGAGAGCAAATTGAATGCAAATTCAAAACCAAAGCAACATCCTTGAGGACAAAGTTCTCATTAAGTAGAACAGACCCATGAGAAACAAATGTACCTTTGCTATTGTCCTCGAAGGTGATGTACTCTGGGTTGAGGCTGGAGAATCATTTGGAATTTCCGATCATGTGGCGTGAACATCTAGAATCAACAAGCCACGTGTTCTCCAAGCCTACGACCTGCATCAGTAGAAAGACATGGGATGAGCAAACGGCACAACACCGGGTTAGTCATGTGAGAAGGATACCAGTGTTGGCTCATTTGCCTTGCAAAAGTGTTAGCATAAACACCAAAATTCCATGTCTCATGGGAGAGAAGCGATCACCACGAAAGGGAAAACGTGGCTCGCTAGAACTGTGAGATTGAAAGCCACTACCACGTGATTCATTGTCATATCGACCATGACTTGAACCACACTAGGAACAACCACCATGTGGTCTAGCAACCTAAGGCCTAGCACCTTGAGGCATTGCACCTCCAGGCCTAACATTGCGCCTCTGAACAGGTGGCATATGTACTCCATGAGGAGGACGGTACATGTTCGGTTGTTCAACTCATACTCCCGCCTCTCATCTCTCTTCCTCCTAAAGCAAAACTCAGCAAGGTGACCATCCCTCGATAGTACTCACAAAGTGATACCTCACCTCTCTCTTAGGTGGTTGTTGGCTCCCTCTCTTTTGGGAATGGATTACTTTTGGTGGAGGCTTAGCTTTGGGAAAGGGTTCCTCAGAGATGTTTGGGAGAGTGTCAAGTGGATTCCCGAGATGGTTAGGTTTTGGAATCCACACTAGTTTTTGGGATGGAGCTTTAGGAGGTTCTTCAAACACTCCATCTTTCACAAAGGACTCATTGAGGGCTTAGTTGGGGTGATTTTGATTAGTTTGGGGAGTAGTGGAAGGTTTTTCACTTTGTTTCACACCACTATGCTCACTAACCTTGCCATAAGAAACTTCACCCTTCCCACCAAATGCAAAGCCTAATCCTAATGTGTGTGGTTCCCCTCTTGAACTGACTCATCATCTTTCCCAATTGTGGCTCTCCACTAGACACCCAGCTCAAGATGGACCGAAGGTATGTGTTTTCTTCCTCGGTCTTCATCTTGTCGTGCCTGCACGACCGAAGCTCCATCTCCAAAGCCTCACACTTACAGCACTTTGCAAAGGCACCATCTAAGATGAACTTCTCTAGCACAGAGATTCTAGCATTCTTCTCAGCCAGCTCAGATTGCAAGCCCGAGCAGGACTTGCACGCCCCCAACAGCACAGGCCTAGCCTTCAACTCACCACTCTCATCTAGCAAGATAGCATATCTAGATTGCAAAGAGACAAGACTAGACATATGCACAGCACAAGCATCACACTTCGGCTCATCAAAGACACGCACAGACTCCCTAGCAAACTTGGCTCACCCAAAGCAATCTCCAACTTCTCCTTATACTCTTTCCCTTCCTTGGCAAAGACGCTTTTTAAGCAAAATATCTTGACTCACAAGAGCATCATTCATGGTCTCAAGCTCAGCAGAGAGAGAGTCGATTGTAGGAGATACCTCAGGAGAAGAGTCATCATCGCTAGCCTCCCCCTTGCCGTCCAGTGTCTCATCACCAAGTGCCATGGTGCGAAGCCTCCGTGTGTGGAGCCGATGAAGAAGCACAGCCCATTCAACTTCTCCTCGACCTTCCTCTCGGACTCATCGTCACTTGAGGAAGCTTGGTCATCATCGGAGTCATTGTCGAGGTCACTGAGAGAGGCGAGGAAGGCATGCTACTAGGCCTGCTCCTTTTCATGTACTTCTTCTTGCTAGCCTCCTTGTCGAATCCTCCCTTGGATTTGTACTTGGTGGAGGAGTGCTTATCCTTGCGCTTGCCGGAGTCATACTTGTCGGAGGAGTACTTCTCGGAGGGGTACTTGTTCTTCTTGGGGCAGTTGGCGATGTAGTGGTCAGGGTCTCCGCACCCAAAGCATCCTTCCTTCGGACCACCACCACACCAGCGATTCATTCAGTTGTTGTGAAACTGAGAGAACCGGTTGATGACAAGCGCCAACTCCTCATCCCCAAGGGCCTCCATCTGCTCCTCTATCACAGACACCAAAGAAGACAAAGCAAAGCAAGTCTATGAAGGGTTAGCCAAAGAACTTGAACCACCATTACGACATAAGCGTCATGGATGGTGCGGAGGATTCTTGAGCTTGGCTTTGGACTTGGTTGTCAATCTCACTGGACTTGAGCTTGCTGAAAAGCTCATCCACCATGAGAGTGTCCAAGGTGGGAGACTCAGGATGGAATTCACCTTCACATCCCATACCTTCGAACTAAGGCATATAGGAGTTTTATTGCCCTCTCATGATCATCAATAGGTAGCTGAGGCTTGTTTGCTCGCATCTTGTTGATGATGGTTTGGAACCAAGCAAACAATGAATCAACAGACTCTCCATCAAGCTGGACAAAGTTTTCATACTCTCTCTTGTATGTCTCAAAGAGCATATTCCTCACTTGTGGGGTACCCTCATGGTAGTTTTGCAACCACACCCAAATCTCTCAAGCAGTTTTGCAATCAGAGACACGCTCAAACTTAGTGTCTTTCAAGCTGGAGAAAAGAACACTACGGGCCCGGATATTGGTGTTGTGTTGGTCAATCGATCCCCACCCACACACGTAGCAAAAGGAACTCATAGGCGGGATCTTCAACAATATCCCAAGCACAAGAGTCAATCCCCTGAAGATGCGCTTACATCTTGATCTTCCAATAGGAGTAATTAGTTCCATCGAACTCTGATGGTTTGCCACCAAAGTGATTGAACCATCGATGATCCATGTCACCTTCCTGCAGATCACAAACCGATTAAGGTGGAGTGATACTTAACAGGCTCGATACCAATTAAAGGACCGGAATAGGCGACCCGAGGGGGGAGTGAATGGTAGCCTAAAAATTCTTTCGAATTATTTGGCCACTTGTCCCAAATTCGGACCCCAAGAAGCAACTGCAACCACCATGATGACCACGACCCTAGAGAAAGGTGGATGTTCCCTTAGAACACAGCGGATCACCACAAAGCAGGCTAGACGAGGATCAAAAGATCATCGAACCAATAGATGAGAAAATGAAACTCTCCACTTCTATTAAAAAAGAAGCAAGGTCCCGAATCTTGGTTACTCAAGCCAACCGGTGACAAGGGCACCTAGAGGAGGTCCATGGTATGATAGAAGTCCAACGCAACAGCCAAAACCCAAAACGGAATCCAAACAACCAATCTAGAGAAAAATCAGCACGGCGGCCAAAGAAATACGGACCCGTCCTGGTAATATCGAACCTCCCGACAAAGACATCGTGCGATGGAGGAAAAATTGAAAACCCCATCAAATGATGTCCAAAATTCATGAAATTTTAACCCTAGCGTCTAGACACCATGGGGAACATCTCCACCAAATTTTAGCTCAAAACTTCGAAGGTCGAAAATACGGACCTGTCCTATATTGATACCGGACACGTCGCGGAATTGGCGAGCTTCACGCAGAAAAAAATCGCCAAGAACATAAATCCGCTCAAATCTCGACCAAATCGAATCCAACTGCTATCAATTTTTTACCGATGGTCTTGAGGCGAAGGGAGACGCTATACTTTGAAAATCATCTCACTTCACCAAGTAAATGGGCCGGAAATTTCAGATCGCGTTTCAAAAACGAAGAACGCAAAAAACCTAGCCACAAAATCACTTGGATCTTCAAGCACGTGAGAAATCAGGTGACTTCCTTTGGTAGATTGAATCGTGTCACGCCATAGCTCGATCCAAAGCAACAAGCAAGACTCGAAACGGTCTCAAATCGAAGAAATTGAACCGAAAGGGGAGGGGAAAATAGAGATGAAAATGAACTCAAGAACACGAGAGCAAATCGATCTCAATCCAAAAGCCCGGAGGGGCATGAAAAGACTCAAGGCTGCTCTTCCCATGAACGAAGATGACTACAAAGTTTTGCGCAGTACCTCTCGGACAGTAGAGCAACTAGAGGCAGAAACCCTAAAGGATAAACTACAAAATGGAGTGGCGGAGAGGAAGGGAGGGCTGCCATCTCTATATATAGTCCCGGTCGGAATGACCGAACTATCCCTAGCTGATACATCAGCCACACCACATAACCAAGGGCATAGTGGTCCGACTTGAAGTAATTCTGATCTAACGGCCACCATGCCTCTCACCGGTAGCTTTGCCGGCCCAGCGAACTCCAGCGATGCCGCCATCGTGCCTTCCTTTTGGAATCTGGAACCTCCGCGCGGGTTTTGAGGCCCAAACTTCGTGAATCCGGCGCCGATGGTTTTGAGGCCCAAACCACCAAACCGGGCGCGAGTAGTGTACCCGTCACGCATCCCCGCGCTCCGACATGTGTCACCGCCGTCCTCGACCGCCCGGCCGCCAAGTCTTCGAGCGCGCGCCCGCGGCTTGCACTTCCGCTATCTTGACTTCGACCGACACCTGGTCACTCCATGCGTCCACGCACTTGTCGATGTCCAAGTGTCAGCCACCACGGCTAGCCACCCGGCGATCCAGTCCCTCGGTCCAAGCCTCACGTCCACCCTTCACCGCTCGGGGTCCATCAGCACGGCATGTCCTCCTTGGCCTTCACCTCACCGTCGACCACCGTCTCGAGCTCAACACCTGCACAACACAAGCTGAGAGATAACGTCGACCGACACACCTCGTGTCTTAGGGTAAGGGTAACGAAGTAGAAAGAAAATGAAAATAGAAAGAAAATGTTGAGTTGTTGATAATCACTCATCAAAAAAACTAAACACAAATGGTTCAAATCAACCATGTGTTCGCAATCTCCCCCTTGATGAGTGCATTGTCAACACGAACACAAAGACAGAGGAGAGAAGAAGAAGAACTCACCCAAATGACCAAAAAAGCCAAAGAAAAGCGAGCGGGATCATTTGAACTTGGCAAAGACGAGCAAAACTTGGTCCCTAAAGACATGGGCAACGGCTCGATGCAACCAAGCAAAACACAACTAGCCCTCAAGAAGAGGCAAACGGCTCAACCATGTGTTCGCGAGGGAAACATGGAGTTTTTAAGAGAAATATTTAGGAACTCTTGGGGAGATGCTCTAAGGATGGTCCCTTCGGGATAACCGTTGGATGGGAAAGCTAGACAAATCCTACGGATGAGATCGTGACAGGTGTTCTTCAATTCCTTCGCTCCTTTATAGATAGATAGATAGATTTGCCTTTCTTATGGTTGGAACTCATCCTCTTGTTAAAATTTACTGTTACGCAGAAAATTGCCAAATGAACAGTAAGTGTTTCTACATATTTTCGACAAAAATGGCTGTTACAAATAAATTGTGGAGAACGTGACAAACCAACTCACCCTTCCATATAGTGTATAGGCCATGTGAGACTATCGCTGTGTCCCTTCCTCGTCTGTTTAGGTGAAAATAGCGTTTGAAAAAAATGACATTTGTGTTAGTGACAGCACAGGCCACGCTGGTAGTCGAGACCAGCAGGCTCAAGGTCATCATCATGCCAAATATATACATAAATATATAATATAGTCTCCACTTGCTATTTCGTGGGCACTTGTTTCTTAGATTTTGTATTATTATTGACTCATATTGCACCCTTGGTCGTTCTCTATCTACCATAACCAAAGGAATCTGTGAAGTAAACAAAGTAAAGTCTATAATGCTTTTTTTTTTTAAAAAAAGGAATATATTAATATCCCAGCTTATGCATGGACTACTGCATATGATTATTCCAAGCAAACAAAACAATTCTAAGGAATTTCAAAAATTCTAAGCCCTCAAGACAATAATGATTTCAAGCCATCAAAACTATAACGATTTAGTCTATAATGCTTAAGTGAGTGAAAAGTGAAAACAGATACGTACGCTCTGTCCCCCTCGATCTACCTTCATAGGAGTAACTCTGCGACCATTCAATCATTCCCCAGCCCGTCCCCATTGCCATGAGAGCTCTGTTCGATCGGTCGAACTCCTGCCATGGTTTGGCGCCTCAAGTGTTGCCGTCAACTCCAGCGTACGAGATCTGAGCTTCCAACTGTGCTTGCTGGCTCTTCGTGCCAGCGGCAGCTGACAAAACAGGATGGATTCGAGGCAAGGACCAGGAGCTACTCATCCCGGCGTCGCGTGTACCACCCATGCAGCAGCGGAGCCGCGGAGGCGTGCGGCACCGTCGGCGACCGGGTGACGGTGCTGACCATCGACGGCGGTGGCATCCGTGGCCTCATCCGGGCACTGTGCTCGCCTTCCTCGAGGCCCAGCTGCAGGAGCTCGACGGGCCAGAGGCGAGGCTGGCGGATTACTTCGACTACGTCGCCGGGACGAGCACCGGCGGGCTCATCACGGCGATGCTGGCCGCGCCGGGACAGGGGAGAGGACAGGCGCCGCCCGCTCTTCGCCGCCGCGGACATCAACCCCTTCTACCTCGAGCACGGCCCGCGAATCTTCCCTCAGAACTGGAGCAGCCTCGCTGCGTCGTGGTGGGGCCCCAAGTACGACGGCGAGCACCTCCGCGCGGTGGTCCGACAAGTGCTGGCGAGACGAGGGTCGGCGATACGCTCACTAACGTCGTCATCCCCACCTTCGACGTCAAGCTGCTGCAGCCCATCATCTTCTCCACCTACGACGTACGTACGCAGTCTCCATCTCCCCTCAAGTTCATCGTGCCATGCTGCCAATAACTGTCAATAATGGTGCACGCAGGCCAAGTCCACGCCTCTGAAGAACGCGCTGCTGTCCGACGTCTGCATCGGCACGTCGGCGGCCCCGACCTACTTCCCGGCGCATTACTTCCAGACCCAAGACGGCGACGGAGCCAAGCGGGAGTACAACCTCATCGACGGCGGCGTCGCCGCCAACAATCCGACGATGGTTGCCATGACGATGATCACGGAGGAGGAGATCATCACAAAGAAAAAGGCGGCGCATTTCCTGCTCAACACGACGGAGGAGGAAGACTGCGGCCGGTTCCTGGTGCTGTCCATCGGCACCGGCCTGACGTCCGACGCGGGGCTCTACAACGCGGAGGCGTGCTCCAGGTGGGGCAACCTCGGGTGGCTGCGCAAGAACGACAAGAAGCCCATCATCGACATCTTCATGGCCGCCAGCTCTGACCTCGTCGACATCCACGTCGCCGTCAAGTTCCGGCTGCTCCGCAGCGAGAGGAACTACCTTCGCGTCCAGGACAACAGCGCGCTCGGCGGCGCAGTGGCCGCCATGGACGCGGCGACGCCGGAGAACATGCGGAACCTCGTCGCCATCGGCGAGCGCTTGCTGGAGCAGCCGGTATCGAGGGTCAACGTGGAGACCGGGAGGTACGATGAGGTGATGGGACAGGGCACCAATGCTCAGGCGCTCGCCGTCCTGGCGAGGCAGCTCTCTGAGGAGAAGATGGCGAGGGAGAAGCGGCGGTGGAAGACTGGACTAGCCGGTGGCGCCGTCGGGCGATGAGGAACGCCGGTGGCTCGCAAAGTGCCATCGCAAGAAATTCGAGGGGCGCCACTTAATAATATATCTATATCTATACCTACTAATAAAGAGAAAAAATTTTCCGTTCATCATTTTTTTAAATCTGCCACTATATGGGCCTTAATTGGGCTTGTTATTAGTCCCCTATACGTCAAAAACTCGGAAGAAAGCAGAGACAGATATCACCTTGGACTTTTTCGGGTCGGCGGTGAGGGCGGCGGCGGTGATGGCGTGATCCGACGGCGGCGGTGCTATTCTCGCGCGTCCAAAGCTCGGCTGGGAAAACCATCTCGCGATAAGCATCACAGGGAGAAAGATGAACTCAAAACATAGAACGGAAAGGTGTGAAGATCACCGGAGCAGCCTGGCCACGTGAGCCGATTCGCGACGGCGCTCTGCCGGCAGCGAGGAAGACGGCTATACGCCGGGCGGGTCCGGTGGAAAGGCAAGGCAAGAATGGGCTCAGGAGACGCGCAAGAAGGAGGCGAACTTGCTGGCGAGATGGGGCGGACGACGATGAAGCATGGACGGTGGAATTCATTGGCGACTGGAGCTCGGCGGCGACGGTGCAGAAAGAGAAAAGAGGGCGCCGTTGGCCGGCTCGGGCTATTTGAATTCGAGAGAGAAAGGGAGAGGTTCTGGCGACTTCACGACCTCGGCCAAATGGCTGGTGGCGTGTCTAGGCGCGAGAAAACACGTGTCAAGCGGCCATGGCGGCGCCGGTGAATAGAGAGGGAAGGAAAGGGACATGGGTTGGGTTACTGTAGCAGCTCCCCATTTCTAAAATTTTAAAATTACTTTCAAAGTTGTATAGAGACATGAAAAATTTCCAAAATAAAAGTTGTTCAAAATAATGAGATCTACAACTTTGTATTTTGGACCGGAGTTTTGAATTTTGAATTTGAATTTCAAATTTGGGGTTTTAAAATAACCAATTTGAAACTTTGGTATTTAATTAGAAATACTCCATCATTCAAACATCAAAACCATAGTACCATTTCAACATGCAGACATTATACCAATTCATGAAATAAGGGTTGCACCAATTTTATTTATGAAACTTATTTTAACAATTCCTCAAAAATTCAATTTCAAAATTGAATTCCAACTCAAACAACATATGCAACATTTGAAAATTGCTCTTGAAACATGATATGCTTTTATGCCATGATGCTTGATGATTACATGATCAAGGCTTTATTAGGGCTTAACACCTAGGGTGTTACACTAGGCCCTCCTCATGGCGCCTGAGATCGAGGCGGGGGTCGGGCACCTCGGCGAGAGATCACCGGTGCTGGCTCCCCCTCTTCCTCCTCGGCTCCTCGGCACACCCGAGCCACGAGGGCCGCACGCTGTTTGTCGGTTGTGGTCGCTGAGTTCTTCTCCCCAAAGCATCGTTCCAAATAGTAAATTTCTTGTCTCGAGATTTTTTTTTTTTTGAAGCCAGCCATAGGAGAAAGCTAGCTTTGATTCAAAGCATGGTTGAAATAAGTTGTCTCAAACAGGGCCAAGAATTCTATTATAACCGATTAGGAATTATATCTGTATTCCCAATATAGGGTTTGTAGATCGCTCATTTGTGACATAGCAGGGACGGCAAGATAATACTACTGTCCAAACCACACTACCAAACTCGGTTAACTACTAGGGGTCACTACTGTCCAAAACGACAACCTCGAAAAAGGTTTTTTTTTTTTTTTTTTTTGAGGTCAGCCACCTCTCGTCTCATAAATCGCCATTTTCATTTTAGATCTGTCTATCCGTCACTTTCGGTTGTTGGATCACTTCATTTTCCCTTACTATTCTTCTTCCTCCTTCCGATCTTGGCTGCCGCCGCCCACCACTCACCACCCCCGCGCTGGCCGCCGAGGTCTCCTCGCCGGGAGCTCGGCGTCCGTGGCGCAGCCATGGAGCTCCGGCCGAGACCCTACCACTCCCGGGTGGCCTCCTTCTTCTCCTCCCCCCGCTTCCGCCTCCGCCATGGCCATGGGCGCCCCCACCCTGACCTAGCCCGGTCGCCAGAACCCTAACACCGCCCTCCCCCCCGTTCCCACCATGCAGTGCCTCCCTTGGCCCGAGCCCTTTCTAAGGCCGCGGAGTTGGAGAAGGAGAGGGGAAGATAGGCCAGAGATGGAGAAGAGAACATTCGAGTGTTGGATTGCTCCAAATCACTCAGTGATCTATTGCTTTATCATTCGTTTTAGGTGGTACGAAAGAGAGGGGGCCGGGGGGGGGGGGTGGGGGAGTGGTTAGTGAATGAGCGCAAAATGTTGGACAGGTCGTGCAATATTATACTGCACTTCTATATATGTCTTGGACTTTAATTTTGTGTCTTCCATCGATCCAAAGCTTGTGCGAGAATAAAAAGATGAGAACCGCGATAGAGTAGGATGACTTTGATGATACATAGCAGGGACGGCAAGATAATAAAAGTAAAGTGGCATCCAACTACGGACACAGAAATTGTTTCATCGCTGGCTGGGAATTAGCCGATCAGATGCTCCCAGCAGTATGTAATAACCCAAAGCTCAAGTTTCAAAAAAAAAAAAAAACCCAAAGCTCATGCTGATTGTACTGATGCTCATGCCGTTAATTAGAATTTCAAACTGATAAAAATAAAGATTGTAAGGAAAATGGACCCCATGGGCATTTAGTTTGGACTTCAGTGTTTGATGATCAACATGACTATTTGGATTAATATGATTTGCTAGTGTTTTTGGATATAGTTCAAAGGATGAAAGGTGGACATGGATTTAGGCAGCGTGGTGATCTGGAGTATCAACGCCTCAAGCAAAGACATTAGAAGCCTTGATGAAGACCTATAAGTACATGCCAAAGACGTAGGCACAAGATGGAACCAAACCAGACGCGAAGATCGTGAAGAAACAAAGTGATTAAGGGTTCTGCAGAGCGTCAGACCCTAGGGGCATCCGACCATAGCGACACTTATTTTAGAACGAGGAAGTATGCATGTAACCTACTAAAGCTGATGTTGATGCTGATGCCACTGCCTTACAGCTGACAAAAGTTGCATGCATATGATCTTTATTGCAGGCTGTCAGCACATTGGTGTTAAAGCACGGTCTTATGAAAATGATGAGTTGTGGTCCTGTACACGTGTCCTCTGGCAACGAGGAGGGAAGAAAATGGATCAGATACCAAAGAGAGAGACAGAGAAATGGGATCTTGTAACAAATTAAAGACTGTCTCATGAGAATTGGACTCGTGGTCCAGCACAACACACCCTTCCTTTGGCAATTAAAGAGAAGAAAAGAAAATGGAATAAGTACCAAAGAGAAAGAGAAAAAAAGGAATACAGTATATATATAAACAAAGACTGTTGATGATCCAGATGAGCACATGGCTAATAATCCTATATATATATTCCTCAATTCCATTCCAAATTATAAGAGTAGCACGGGCGAATCTACTCTTCTTACTGGGGTCAGAAGACCCCGATGACTTCCAGGAAATCACACCATCACACTGCTATTTCATAAGAAAATGTGACATATAAGCGTGGTTATTTATATACTGTCAGTCTCATGTCAAAATTCCTTACGAGTCAACATAGTTTTGGACTTCTATTTGGTGTCATCCGTCCACTCAAGGTTAGTAGGTACTCCATCCATTTCAAATTATTAGATGTTTTGGCCTTTTTAGATATATATTTTTTTTTTATGCATTTTTGATATACACTATGTACATATATAATAAGATAAGAAAATGTATCTCGTAAAAGCCCAAATATCTTATGGTTTATAACGAAGAAAGTACGTACTATGCAATAAAAAGATAAGAGCCACCATTGCTTCGCTTGTAAGTCATGTTCCCGTGTACATCCACATATTTAGATAGATAGAGTAGGATGGCTTTGATAGCAGTGACTACCGTGCCTTCCTCTGCCTGCGGCGCCTCCATGCCCGCGGCTGCGGGGCATCGGGTCGCCTTGCTGACGCTGCAAGTCGTCCCTCCCGCGACAAGGAGACCACTGTGGAGCTGGAGGCCAAGCTGGAAGAGGGGCCGCAGGCGCGTGCGGGCCAAGCTCGTCGAGGCGCTTGCCAATCTCGAAGGCGGCGCGCGCCGAGATCGCGGTGGCACTCAATCGAGCCTCCTTCACCTTGCCACAGAAGATCCGTGTCGTTGGGGACGGGTGGGCCCTGCAGGTCCTATCATGGGGCTTATCCTCTGCGCCGCAGGCCCACTTCGTTGGTGCTGGAGGGCATGCAATGCTTCAACGGACGCCCACCTTCATCTACTCGACACGCGCCATCCACCTCATCTCCTCCAGATAGCTCCGCAAGCCCACATATCTATCTGTGAGGTCAAGGGAGGAATTTTCCTCGGCCACCTTTGTAGGATGAGTGTCTGGCTCCTCTTCACTAGGGGTCCCTCTGCTCTTTTTCCACTTTTTCAGTTCTTTTTTCTACCAAGCAGCACAGCATCGATCTACATCAAGACCTCCTCGGTTCCTCCGTCATCGGTCCGGCAAATGAGCCACCCACCGGTTTTGGGTGCGGCGGTCTTCTACCCGGCGACTTGTTCAACAATATCTTCGGTTCACGCCCGAAGCAATTACATGACGCCGCCCTCAACCATTTCAAGCCTACGCTTTGCGAGGCCCTTCCGCACCAACGGCACCATGCGTGCAGTAGCCGCCTCTGCCCGGCCGTCCCACCGGCGACCAAGGCCTCGGTGACGAATCGAATCCCGAGTCCTTTACTACGGACCTTGATGTTATGGGCTCCTTTCTTAAGGGCCTATTTGTAAGAATGCTTTGCTTTAATATAATATATGAGTGTTTCTTGTCAAAAAAAAAAAAAAAAAAGAAAAAAAAAGAAAAGAGGTATCCAACTACTCCCTTTGTCTAAAAAAAAAAAAATGCGACTATAGATTGTGTGCTAGTTAAAGTGACGTTTGACCAAATTTTTAGTGAATAATATTCACATTTGTGCCTTTAAGCCAATTTATTATAAAAATATTTTTTATAATTAATCTAATGATATTTATTTGATACTATAAATATTGATACTTTTTAATCTATAATATAATTAGACAAATTTAAGATATTAAAATATGGCACTACTACAAACGCTTACTATAGGGATGGCTAATAAGGCTCTATAGGGGCGGTTTTAAATAGCCGCCCCTAACTCTCCTGCCTTACAAGATCTTTGTAGGGGCGGTTCCCGCACCGCCCTACTAAAGCCTCTGTAGGGGCGTGCTCGTGTTACCACAGCCCCTACTAAGGCCTCCTCGTAGGGGCGGCCGATAATCCTAGCCGCCTCTACTCAATACAAATCTGTAGGGGCGGTTTAAATTATAAACCCGCTCCTACAATTTCGAACTGTATGGGCGGCTGAAATTAAAAACCACCCCTACAGAGGATTTGGCGCCAAAAAAAAATTCAAAACTAATATGTATATAACCACCCCTACAAAGGCCATTCACGCCAAAAAAAATCAAATTTAGAATATATATATAATTCACGTAATAAATAAATAATTCATAGATATATAATTGAAATAAACATATATATATATATAAATTCAAACTCATATATATATATATATATATATTCACATACTTCAACATATAATTCACATCATTCACGTTACAAGTTCAATCAACGCCCTAGACTTAGCCTTTCCCACTCGCGAAGATGCCGATACATTGGAGTCCTCATTAACTTCGGAGCTAGGGTCTTTGTAGTTGCCTTTGTGATGTACAATCTGATCTAAGATGAAGTTACAAAGGTCACCGACGAGTTCCAAGAGGTTGTCATCTTCGTAAGGGTCACCTCTTAACCCTATCTCTTGTGTCCACTACACAATTAGCATATAGAAAATAGTTAGCATATATATAGAAACATAGTGAGCATATATATAAATATAGAAGCAAATGAGCATATATACCAAGTTCGGGTGTCTCCTCAGTAGGAAAGGGTGTTACTCATCGCGGTGCATACATAATATCCACAAAAAGTAGACTTCCTAAGCTTACGCTTCCGGGGCACTTTAGATATATAAAATTGTTAGGTAATGCATTTGAGATCATGCAAGATACTAAAATGAGTCATACTTACACAACAATTTGTTTTGACGCTTACAGACTCATCCTTCCTTTTTGGATTATGTCTCCCCTTGTGATTGCTAACATACCAAAGTGGTACGCCCTATTCGAACCGATTTCACAAATGCAACTTGTTAGTATCCAAAAGTGAAGATTAGTAGGTTATATATAAACATATAAGAGGATTGTCAATATTCATACGTCTTGAGAATCGATATGAAGTCTTTATATGTGGCCGGCTCATAGTTTAATGAATCCAAAACCCACGCCATGCCGAGCCCGATGTCGATACATATAGCAATCTAGTGTTTACTTGCATGAATTCAATCATAAGAAAATGATAAAGCTCGTTTGCGTATAATATGTATTCGAAAAGCTCTATGTACAGGTTGAACTTACTTAAAGTGGTATGGTAGCCATATATTAGTGTTATGTTGAAGATTTTTGAAAGACATGGCTATGAATGCCGCCACCTTAATGGACTCTTCCCTGATTGCCTCCTTCTCCTCCTTGGTCTTTCCAGCTTCTAATTCTTTTGCCATTCAGGGGACCATTGCATGGGATATGTAAAACAAGATTGTGCTATTTGTCGAGGATCCACGCACCCATACGACACATTTGGAAGTCTGTTTTGCAAGGTGCACTTGCATCCTACAAGTGACGGCTTAGGTTAGTTACAATGTTATCAAAATATCGCAATCATACCATATCAAGAGGGCAAAGGACTTACAGACACCAGGTGTGAACTAGATTTATGTCCATTTCACCGAGACGATACATTGTATGCATGTCGTCGAAGTCAAAGGCAATATGCCCACCAGGTCCTCCAAATGTACCATCGGGGGTAGACACATGATATCAAGTTTATGTCCGTTGAATGAGTGTGCCAAGACCAATCATGGAATTTTTTCATTCCAAGTGGCATCGGTTGGATGATGTCCTTTGGTAGGAAGCCCTTGCCTCTTTCATATTTTTTTCGGGCATTTCTTTGTCCATTTGATTTTTTCAACATCCGGATACTTTTGTGCTGGTCCGTGATTACCGGTGATCAGAGGTTCGTTCGAAGCCCTCGTGGTACTTCTTTGACTTGGTTCTCGGGCTTGAACCGGTCATGGGCGAACCACTTTGATGCCGATGTGACGTCCAGCATCGGCGTATAGATGGGCTTTATTGTGATTGGATGCTTTTTTTTCTAAGCTCCGACTCCTCCCATACATCCTCGATGCCATAACTTGTTCGAACACATTTGCTCTTTAAGAGGTCGTTCTCCGGAGGCACCTCGCTCTTCAAGAGGAATTTGTTTCGGAGGCACCCGCTCTTCAAGAGGAGTTTCTTTCGAAGGCACTTGCTCTGTAGGAGGCACAGTAGGCCGTGTCACCTCAGCCTCATGCTCCTTGGAAGGCGGAGAAGAGTGTGGCATCTCAGGCATTTGTTGGTCATGAGTAGGGGTGTGGCATTTCATCATCACGAGTTGGTGACATTATCTCCCTCTCCTCATTAACTCCCTCTAGTCGTGGAAGTGGCGAATAACTGGCTGGGGGAGGTGAACAACCGGTCAATATGAAGTCCCGTTTGTGCCACAGGATGAACTGTCCAATCACTTGCCCGAGTTCGTTCAGTCCCTCGGGAGTTGGGTGTTCTAACGTATAATCCATGTAATGGGGCTGCACGGTATGCACCTCGACCCTAGTGTAGTCCAGTCGGGATAGGCTTATTGTGCCACAAGCCCCCAAGGGGATGTGCCACACCCGTTGCAACCTCCTTCACTTTGCTTTGCCTTCCAATGAGAACCACCAAGTTGCAACTAGTTGGTTCCCGTATGCGATCGACGGGGTTGTGGCTGCAAAGTGGAAACTTGGCTACTAGGAACTTCGGAGGGCTCCCCGACACGCAAGTTGACTCGGCTCTCCAAAGACAGCCCCTTTCTCCTCGAGCACCTTCGCTACCATAGACTTCACTGTGCTTTCAAGATCGGACTCTCAGTCTCTACCATGTTTCTTGTACATGTGCCTGTCCTCTTCGAACCCATGTTTCTAGGCCGTTCTTTTCCCTAAACCCCTGGTGCGGCCTGTGTGCTCGGCACTTCCCAAGGCAAGGCTAAGCTCGTCCCTCTCTCTGGCAGGTACAAATGAGTCCGTCTCCTTGTCTTCACCGTATTGGAATATCTTTGATACTACCTCTTCGGTAGCCGGGTTATCAAACTTAAGGGAAGAACCGGACGATCCTGTACTCCTCGCATGTATCCAATTCCTTGAGCGTACCCTCAAATTCTGTATCTTAATCCTGGCTGCTTCTACCTCTTCGTCCCTCTTCCAGAAATTCTCTTCTTGGGCAAAGTAGCCACCGGAACCTAAATGAGTAGGGTGTATGTTCCTCGCTAGCTCATTTATTACTACGCACCGAGGGCCAATGCTTCTGCTGAAGTCTTTTGAGCCACAAGCTCCTCCCATTCACTCTGTGTTATTTTTCCATACTTGTGAAACGGAGTTTTGCCCGTTTGGATATATTTTGTGTTGAGCTCACACCTCCAACATCGGAATGACTCCCCCATTGTCCTAAAGGCTTGACGTTTCACGGCCTCCCTGCATCACCGAAACCAAAAATTGACTAAGAGCTTGTTCCATAGGCCCCTCTTTGTCTACTCTGGTATTTGTGGCCATGATGGGATAGCTGGGTTCAACTCATCTCTTACAAGGGCGCCCATCGCATTACGGAATTTTGCTCTCATCTTCTTCGGTTGACGTATGTCCCCCGTGGCCCGACCTCTGTTATCACATAGACTATGTCCTTTTTCGGGATACTTGGTTTGGTTTTTCTTATCCCCCGCCGAGGTCGTGGTCATGGCCTGGGGTTCCGAGCGCGGCGGTATTGTTCAACTCTGTGGCGGCCGCCTCGCTCTTTCGTTCCTCGCTCTGTCTTCTTTGTCGAAACATCGCGGACGCCGACGTCATCTTTTTGGAGGAGATTCAGCAGGGACCTATGTATACGGGAGGCCAAAGTGTTAATGGTTGTAACATGATAAAAGCTTTAGCAAAAATTGATTACTAAGGCTTTGTCTCTACCTCGTCATCTGGGTTGAAGTCCTTGTCTAGGTCATCCTGAGTTGGCCTATGCTTGTGTTCACGTGGAAAAGGATCCTCGGGACTTACATATCCCACGTCATCATCATCGTCGCCATCATCGTCATCAGAGTCATCATCAGAGTCGTCGTCATCGTCTCCTTCTCTTCCCTTTTCTCCCTCCTCCTGACTAAGCATTGCTTCTACATCCTTGTCTAACTCTTTGTTGAAGCCCTACTTGACTCATGACATGTGGTTCTCCCTCTTCAAAGGTTTTCCCGTGCTCGTGGCTTCGGGCTGCACTGTCTCTTGTTGGAGACATTTTATGATTTAGTCTAATAGAAGAAAAAGATTTAGCGTTAGATAGGCCAGAAGGGTACTTGTATCATGAAGGCATAAATTAGACCAATAAAATAGCAATAGATCGAAAAATAGACAAGTAGTGGGTTGCTCTCAAATTAGCGGGTTGACTGTCGATCATGTTGTCTCAGTACACCCTTTTGTATCAACGAGCCAAAAACGAGTAGTAGAAGTAGTAGATGCCTTAGAAACATGTCAATCATCATTTGATCATGAACTTGGAGCATAAAGGCATCATAAACACAGTGAGCATATAGAAAAAGACATGGAGTAGTAGAAGTAGTAGGGGTGGCTGATAATGATGCCAAGTTCCTCACAAGTTCATGATCATCAGCTAATATTCCATAAAATTTTTGGAGTTGGATAGTTTTCATCATCGGCATGGAAAGAGGAGAGGGGAGGACAAACAAAAACAGGGAGCAAGTCTGAAAACAAAGAGCCAAACAGTGAGCAACACATAATAGAGGGGACAAGAGAGGTGGCCAAGAGAGGAGGCCAGAGAAGAGAGAAGGCGAGAGAAGGGTGGAGGGCAGAGAAGAGAGGAGGCCAGGATAGTTGTAGATGACTCATTCAGTTTTCTTGCATAGCTGATTGAACTTTCTATTTTTTTCACCATGAATATATCTCCTTTCCTTGTATGTCATTTGTTTAATCTCTCTCTTTCCTTACATGAATGTGCATAAATATCTTTGATTAGATCACCCTCTTGATTAGTTTCCTTCTACAGTTGATGGACTTCATTCGCTGCTAACCTTAGCAGCAAATGAGCGTGCAATAACAGTCTTTTTCCACTCTTCCCTATTTGAAGGACAAATAATAGGCGTAGTTGTATTAGATTTGTGCTCTCTTTTTAACTGAATGACATAGCTCCTTGATTTTATTCTTCTCATGTAGTACATGTCGTGAGGTCAATTTCGCCATCTCTGTTTGGATACTTGATGCATTCCTTTGGAGCCTAACAGATCTGTATAACTATGACACATAACACATCTGTTATCTGAATAAAAGTTTCAGGTTACACTTTTTTTAAAAAAAGAAGTTTATTAGAGTACAGACTTTTGATGTTTTCAGGTAGCTACGTGAACCATGAGTTCACCGAAAAGAAGTCCACTAGAGTACAAACTCTATGAAGGAAGAGCTAATTTCTTTTTCAGGTGAACATCACAACAACAGAGAAAGCTGAGTTCAGGACCTCAGTTCAGGCAAGCACGTCGGCACCTGTATCTTCTTTGTTCAGATGTAGTAGATAGATCAGTACTGGTTCACATGTATACATTAGAAAATATATTTGACACCAATTTTTAATGAATTCTCATGGTTCACACAATCACACATGCAGCCATGATTCCAAGAGTGTAATTACATTTATAGCTAGAGATGATATAATGTGTCTGGGAATGAAAGGAGAAATATAACAGTAATTATATTCATTTGTCTCTTTTTTTTATCAGTACAACACATGTTCATACTTATATTATCAGACATTATTTTTTTCTATTGCAACGCACGGGCATTTACCTAGTCAATCTATAAGCCCAGATCCGATCTCAGAAAAAATGCCTAGACGGTGATTAATTTAGGGTTAATTCCTATGGCTGCGGCTGCAGTACGGGCAAGACAAGGTGACTCATTGAATCAAAAAAGAAAAGACTGGGTGACTCATGGAAGCGCTTGGCATGCAGCGGCTGCATGCGAAAGAGCTTGCCGGTGGTGGAGGCTGGCGAAAGAGCTCCAAATACATGTGCTCCAAATACCAGGCATGCCCCAATACTAACTGTGAGCATTTATAAGATGGCAATCCCATTTAGCCATGGACATGTCCCAAATAAATTGTGTAAACCAGTCCCACATAAATAGTTCCAAATACCGTGGCTAAATAGTTCCTAAACAGAAACTGTAAGCATTTATAAACCCTAGATAAGATGGCAATCCCAAATAAATTGTGTAAACCAGTCCCACATAAATTGTTTCATTATAGCAATCCCACATAGCTAAATTGTGTAATCAAGAAATTGTATAAACTATGACTGTTTCATTATAGCAATCTCACATAGCTGCATACAAGAGAGCCAAAATAATATTAACATCAGCCAAAAAATATACAAAGTTGGCTCAGATTTGCCCCCTTGTCATCTCACATAACTGGTTGCTTATACAAGCCATCCTAGTTTAGAAGGTTACAAGTATAGAGGGCCTCAAAATCATCATAGCCGCCACCTCAGCTTAAAAGGGTTCACATCATTGCATATGCCACTGTCTCAGCACTTAGTTTTACAAGTATATAAAAAGATCATCATTGCACATGCCACTGCCTCAGCCAAAAAAAAAAAAAAACATCATTGCACATGCCACTCCCTTCCAATTTTCTCATGAGAGCAGACACCAAGTAGTAGAGAAGATAGTAGCTGGCATAGGACCAGCAGCCACATAAGTAGTAGTAGAGTGTAGAGAAGATAGTAGAGTAGTAGAGAGTAGTAAGAGCTTCCCACATTGCAAATGCCACAAGTAGATAGTTGAGGGTAGTAGTAAAATAACCGCCATGGTTTAGTAAAGTAAAGTACAATAGAGAGTAGTGGAGCAACTAGTAGAACAGAGAGCAGCAGCAGCGGCGGCAAGAAATTTCTCGAGCTTCCCAAAATTTCTCGGTGATTCCGTACAAGACCGCGCCACCGCCACCGTAATAGAGAGTAAGTAGTAAGTGATAGAAGAGCAGCAAAGATCCACCAGCATCTCAATTTAGTCAAAATTTTTCCAAAAATCAGCACACATATATAGTCTAATTGAATTATAGAGGTAGACAGTGAGCATTTATAATTGAATTATAGAGCATCTAGACCAAGTTTGGGAGGATGGGCAGCACAGGGGCTAAGTTTGTGAGTGAAAAAGAGATAGACAGAGAGCCACCACAAATCAAAAATAGGCATGACATGTGCTCAAATTTTGGATCAGCCCCACATTGTCATCTCAAAGCAACATGTATAGAGATTAGGGTGGCAAATGATAGTAAACAGCTATAGAATTCCTCAAAACAAAAATTCATCTCAAATTCATATGGCAGTGGCATCATAGGCAGTGGCATCTGCTCAAAGTAGCATGACATGTGCTCAACGTGGCATCACAAAGGGCATCACACAAGCATCATAGGCAGCAAATTATCGGCCAATTCCTCACAAGCATCGCAAATTCCTAGCAAATTCCTCGGAATCCATTCAATCCAGGCAAAGAAAGTACTCACGAAAACCACCGGGTGCGAGCACGAATAGAGGCCGAGGATGCCGGGACGCCGCAGACGAATCGGGGACGTTAGATGCCGGAGCACGAACAGAGGGACGCCGACGCCGGAGCACGCCATCGCCGGAGCACGGGCCCAACAAGAGGATGGCAACGGAGCTCGAAAGACGGGACGAGGCCACGGATCGAGACCACAAGGCGCAGGTCGATGACGAGGCGGAGGTCGACGCCGGCGGCCGCTAGGGTTCCGCCGCAGCAATGAGTTCGAGGACGAGGCGGAGCACGAGGCCGCGGATCGAGACCACGGGCGGAGCATGAGGCGGCGGCTAGGGATCCCTAGCCCCCAATGGACGGCAGCGGCGCAGGAGGATAGGGAGACGGAGGATGGAGGCACCCAAAGAAATGACGGGTTGAGGAGAGGGATTCGGGGGGAGGGCGGAGGTAGGGCACGGCGGCAAAGAGTTTGGGTTTCCTAGCCCCTACCTGACGGGCGGCGGAGTAGGAGGAGAGGGAGAGGGAGGACGGGGGCACTCGGCGGCGGCGGAGGAGAGGGATTCGGGGGAGGGTCGGCGGAGGTAGGGCACCCACGGCGGCGGCAAGAAATTTCCGGCAGGCGGCGGCGGCGTCGACACACGAGTTTCCGCCCGGACTTAGCCAATTTTGGGAGCCCGAAGGTATATATACCTGGGCACCACAGTAAGGGCGGCTCCGGATAGAGCCGCCCTATAGTGCACGTTAGTAGGGGCGGTTCCCGATCCAAATAGCCCCTACTAATTTTTAGTATTTTTTAAAAAGCTAAAAAATAAAAAAGATTGTTTGATAAAAAGGTAAAAAAAAAAAAAGATGGTTAGAAATTAAGAAATCAAGATTAAAAAAATTCTTATCTTATAAATATAATGGATTTGACAAATTTTGAAAGATTCAAATTTTGAAATTCAAAAATTGACAAAACTCTTTATTTGGAGCCCTAGATGGTCTCAATTTGAAAAGTTTTGAATACCAAGTTTGTTAAACTTTTCAAGATCTACACTCTATATATTAGGCATTTTTGGATTTGACAGATTTTGAACCACTCAAATTTTGAATTTCAAAAAATTCAAATGAATTTTCAGTTTTTCGAACTCTATATGGTTTCAAAATGAAAAGTCATGAATACCAACTCTAATCACCTCATCAAGATCTACAATTTATACGTAGGACATTTTTGTATTTGACAAAGTTTTGATAAACATTCTTCACAAATGTCACATCTCTCATATAGTTTCATAAACTATATGTGAGATCCATGATTTTGTGACTATTGTTTACTAACACTTTCTCAAAAGAAAAAATGACCTATATAACTATTGTAGATGTTGTTGAGTTCTAACAACTTTGTATTCAACACTTTTTTCATCCGAGGTCATTTAGTGCTTCGTTTGACCAAGTTTGACCAAGTCAAATTTTTTAATTTAAAAATATAGACACCATCACACTACTTTTTGGAGCCCCGGATGGTCTCAAATTGAAAGGTTTTGAATACCAATTTTGTGTAACTTTTCAAGATCTACACTCTATATATTGGATATTTTTTGATTTGACAGATTTTGAACCACTCAAATTTTAAATTTCAAAAAAAAATAATAAATTTTTTATTTTTTGAACCCTAAATAGTTTCAAATTTAAAAGTCATAAATGCCAACTGCCATCAGATCGTCAAGATCTACAATTTATATTCAGGACATTTTTGCATCCGAGGTCATTTAGTGCTACGTTTGACCAAGTTTGACCAAGTCAAATTTTTAAATTTCAAAATAAAGACACCGTCACACACTACTTTTTGGAGCCCTAGATGGTCTCAATTTGAAAAGTTTTAAATACCAAGTTTGTGTAACTATTCAAGATCTACACTCTATATATTGGACATTTTTGGATTTGATAGATTTTGAACCACTCAAATTTTAAATTTCAAAAAATTCGATGAACTTTCGTTTTTCGAACCCTATATGGTTTCAAAATGAAAAGTCATGAATACCAACTCTAATCACCTCATCAAGATCTATAATTTATATATAGGATATTTTTGCATTTGACAAAGTTTTGATAAACATTCTTCACAAATGGCACATCTCATAGTTTCATAAACTATATGTGAGATCCATGATTTTGTGACTATTGTTTACTAACACTTTCTCGAAAGCAAAAATGACATATATAACTATTGTAGATCTTGCTGAGTTTTAACAACTTTGTATTCAACACTTTTTCATCCGAGATCATTTAGTGCTTCGTTTGACCAAGTTTGACCAAGTCAAATTTTTGAATTTCAAAATAAAGACACTGTCACACTACTTTCTGAGCTCTAGATGGTCTCAAATTGAAAAGTTTTAAATACCAAGTTTGTGTAACATTTCAAGATCTACACTCTATATATTATACATTTTTGGATTTGACAGATTTTGAACCACTCAAATTTTGAATTTCAAAAAAATTAGTGAACTTTTCGTTTTCGAACCCTATATTGTTTTAAAATGAAAAGTCATGAATACCAACTCTAATCACCTCATCAAGATCTACAATTTATATATAGTCATTTGACCAAGTTTGACCAAGTCAAATTTTTGAATTTCAAAATAAAGACACCGGTAGTCTCACACATACATAAAGGTAGTCTCACTCTTACATAAAGGTAGTCTCACTCTTACATAAATAAAGTCTTACGCACACACACACACACTAACACAAAGACTCCACATTGAACAACTAGCTAGCTCGCCATGACGACTTTCCCTTGACCCCTTTTCGCTCCCATGACAATATGTCTTTGGGTAGGTTCTTTTCAACCGCAATGATCTTCTCACAGAAAGTTTGTGAATAGTCTGTATTTCAAAGATAATTATTGTACTCATCAACATCGCCCACGCATCAACTCCGAGAATGCACTTTGTTTCCCGGGGACAACCACATGCTTTGTCTTCTTCTTTGGTTGGTCGTGATTGATCGGGTCGGTAAATAGAAAACTTGTGCGACATCCGGCGACGACCTGGGGTCATCTCTCTGTAGCCTACATTGTCGAGGTCAACCGTTGTCAAACCGATCTCATTCAGTTGGTGTTCTTTCATCCAGCGGCATCGAAACATGGCCACCTGCATGCTCATTCCATAGTCAAGTTCCCATATTTCTTCAATGATGCCAAAGTAATTGATCCTTCATCCCTTTTTGTTGATGGCTTCTATTCGAACCCCACTGTTTTGGTTCACACATTTACTATCCTTCACGTGGGTATAGTATGTGTACCCATTGATGTCGTAAGCTTGCCACATTTTGACTTGTCTCGATGGCCCTGATGCTAACCTGTTCATGGTAATATCATCCACGGTTTCCCCAGTCGGTATGTTTTGGTCCCTCAACCATGAAGTTAATCGTTGCTTGTGTTGTTTCGTGACCCACTCATCTGAGCAGCCATTGCTCTCCTCCATAATGATAGCCAAGTGTTCACCAAGGTACGGTCGCATAAGCGCTGAACTCTTTAACACACTGTAATGCGCCTGACTCACTTGTTTGTAGTCTTGGTCCATGAACACTTTTCTCCTGTTGGTGCCTTTCCCAGCCAACCTACCCTTGTGACGTGAATCGCGTTTACCAATCCCTCTCGGATTTTTTAAATACTCCCCGACAAAGACTCTCTCGACGACTTCTTCAGTATTATAACCCTCTATCATGGAGCCCTCTGGGTATGCTCGATTATGCACAAATCGGCTTAGAATCGACATGAATCGCTCGGAGCATCACATTTCATGCAAGTAGCAAGGGCCCAGTGCCTCTATTTGATGAACCATGTGAAGCATGAGATGTGGCATTATATCAAAATAAGCGAGGAGGCATACGTATCTCTAGCTGGTTTTGGGTCTCCACCATGAAATCATCTAGTTCATCAAGCTCTTTCCCCGTCAATCGCCTTACGGGATATCTTCGAAAAGAAGTAGCACATGCGGGTGATGGCCATTTTCAGGAAATCTGGCTTTATAACCCCGATTACAATAGGTAGTAACACTTGTCGGCATTACATGACAATCATGCGCCTTGCAAAGTGTGTTATTGATGGGTCTTTCATGGACACTAGCTTCTTGACGTTCACTGAAAACTCAGTCGGAACTTTGACCGCCTTTAGGTAAGTGCATATAGCCCTCCTCTCTTCTAGCGTCAACTTGAAGCTAGCCATGGGCAGAGTGTATTTCCCATTTTCCTCAAATACGGGGTGAAGCTCGGGCTTCACCTTTAGCCGCACCATGTCTTTCCATGAATTCAGACCATCCTTTGACTTGGCCGTGTCCATCAAGAGACCCATGGTACTCTCAAAGACATTCTTCTTCAAGTGCATAGCATCAATGGCATGGGGAACCTCCAAGTCTGGCCAATTGTTGATGTTTGTTAAATGCTATAAGAATAAAAAGATTCTACAAGCGCACAGAACATCATTGTAGCTTTTCCCTAGGAGTGTTCTAGAGTATCGTATCCACAGGGAAGCTTTGGTTAAAGATTCTAATAACTCACAATCATGTATCTACTAACTTAGCAAACCAACTAGACTAAAGAGGGGTAAGTGATAATAATATAAATAAGAATAAACTATAAATGTTAATAAAGACTAAAACTAATAACACATAATAAAGAATGATAATAAAAATAGATCAGCCTAATTAAGAGGAGAGATCAAGGTTCCTAAACACTTCTCTATTACTTTGGTTCTAAGGTGACTGAAATATGGATAGATATAGCAATCACACAATAACACTTCGGGACATCAGAACACTAGCCACAGAAAGAGGTGAGAAGGGGGCTAGGAAGCTCTGACTAAAGTCCTACAAACACAAACCCGAACGTGGTGGAATACGTCGGCCGTCAGGGCTGTCACCACCTGGGGCTACCACAAACTATCCGTAGGATTGGGTGCAATCTCAGGTAACCTCTAGTCTAGACACCATGTCTACACTATTAATTACTACTCTAATTATGTCTATAACTAGAGCACTCGATGCGAGCGAAGATCCTATGCTAAAGCATAAATACTATACTAACCATAAATATATGAAAGGCATAAAAGTAAATAGAGAAGATAAATATATTAAAGTATAAGTCTTGTAGAGAAGATAAATAGACATACCATAATCTGAAGACTCTTCCGAGAACGGAGCGCGAGCTCCGCTCTCTCTAACTCTCAATTAGATCTAGATCTAATCTAGATCTAATCTACTTCTAATTACATGTCTAATCTACTTCTAATCTAATTCTAATTCTCTAATCCCTGAGAGAGAGCTATCCTTACATTGGGACACCTCTACAACTAAGAGATAATGAATTCTAGCTAATGAATTAGGGTTTCAGGGGGTACCCCTGCCCTTGCTTATATAGGCGGTGGAATGAATCTCAGCCCTTGGATCAAACCCACTTGATTGGACGGCTTAGATTGGATCTCAAGGTCGGTGGTGGAAGCTTCCCAGAAGCGGGACACATGGATCATCGAGGGGGGTGCCGCCCGGCCTCACATCCCGACATGTGGGGCCCGGCCTTCAAGAGCTGTCTTTTTTGTCCCGTAGACCCTTGAAATTTATAATAATCGCCCGGTTTAGTCCTTTTCTTCCGTTTCTCCACTTCTTCTCTTTTCTTCGATATTTCGGAACATTCCGAGTTCTCCCCGCAAAACCGAGTGTGCACCAAAACTCGTGGAATCCATTAGTAATAATAATCTTTTATATTATTTATCCATGATTTAGTAGGAAAATAAATACTTAATTTTAGACATTATCTACCATCAACAAGCTCCCCAAGCTTACCCTTTGCTAGTCCCTTAGCAAAGCTATTTATTAAAAACAAACTTGGATCAGGAGTTGCTACGATACTTTCATTCCTATAGAGTACACATGCTTTCAAAAAGAAACTCTACTCCGGATCGGATAAAATTATTCTGACTTCAAACTCACCTAAAATACCTTAAACCATGGGGCTTTTACTCTCACTTGGGTCTTGAGTAATTGAAAGACAGAACAATCAAGTCAAGCACTATGTCTCAAGTCTTCGATCACTAATATTCTGAGTTTTCATAAATTTTGCAAATAAAACTCAGAGCTCTGTATTGAATGGCACTCTCAATCTCTCAATATGTGGTATTTATGTATCCTCACTAGGCATTAATAGTGTTATGCCTTGTCTCTTGAATATGTGGTATTTGTGGAACAAGGCTGAGTATATTAAGCCTTCTCTCATATCTCTCTTACTCACTCTCTCTCTAAGTATGGCTTATGTGGAGCTCATAGGAGTGGCACTCTTAAAATAATATTGCATATTTGCAAAGAATATATTGCGCTTTAAACAATGGATCCATAGAGAGTTCAAATTACCAAAACAAGAGTAGCATGTGTATGGAAAATAATGGATAGGTGTATATTTGGAGGCTAAAACTAATTCTACTTTTACTCCTTCAAAGAATACTTGTCTCTCTTTTGAAACTTGGAAACTTGAGAGAATTTGGGCTGCATATACTTCTCTCTTTTTTTTCTTTCTTTTCTTTTTTTCTCGAGAGGCGGGCATCTAAGTACCCATTGTTTTATTGTGGACACTTGTCCTTTTTACTCTCTCTCTCTTTTTTTTAGCAAAGAACCCAAATCTCTTTATACTTGATATACTTTTGAGAGATAACAACAAAGATATCCGGAGTAAATAACCATTGGCTTCCTATAGTTTCATGGGTTGTTTATTCCCAAAGTGTAGGAATGAAACATGTAAAAGTGGATATAGATGGAAAAAGAATGGTATTATGATCATTCCCATTGTAGGAACAATGCATATGGGTGTAAGTGGAAGGTGGGTGGATAAAACTTGTCTTTTCATGACTGAACTCTCACAGTAACAAAGAAAAGCTTGAACTACTCAATCCAAAGCAAATAGCATAGGTAACTGAAAAAGTTTTCCTAATCTAAATATCATAAATATGGCTTTGGTAGGAATTTAACACTCTGCCAAACAAGAGCTCATCATGAAAGATTTTAACTTTTCAAAAACAAATCTCTAGATATAGTTTCATAAAGGACAAGATAAACAAGAGCTCGACTCTCTCATATCATATCCCCAATTACCCGACTTAGATCAAGCATATGCTACCCACAAGTCAGGTATAAAGAAAATTTGAAAGCAGGACAAATATATCCAAAATATCGGAGGAATTTCAAATTAAAAACAAGGTACTAAAAAGAATTAGAACAGAGCAACTATTCATCATTTCCAAAGCAAACTTTATTTTAACAAAAACTTATTAACCACACCTTAAAAGCAAGCATATAAATATCTAAGACAAACTTTTTTTATTTGATTTAAAACATTATGCATCTTTTTATGACTTTTTAAAGCAAGCAATCATATAAGCTAGTAATAAAATGGATAATAGAGAGATACTTATCTTACTAACTTGGGGTGGTCTCCCCAAGCTAGATTAAAGTGTAGGTGTTGAGATGAGGTTGACGGATGGAGGTGATGTCGTCCTTCCTTGGTGGAGCATTGATGATTATGATTGTTGAATGAATGCTCTATCAAGTAGTTAAATGCCTCCTTTGTCGTGGCTCATAATTCCCGTTGATGAAATTCAAATGGACAACAAAGCTAGTGGAACTCATTAAGCATCGCTAGCTGGATATTTTAAGCTTTAATTGTCTAGATCTTCTTAAACACTATAGATTAAATATTAAAGATTAAGTTTTAATAGGAATTAAGCAAAATTAATATTTTATTTTACATCTTAAGATTGATTTTTATTATAGCATTTGCGAAAACATTCAAACTTATAGAAATAAAGTAATAATGAGTAGAGAGATTGCAAACCAAATGTCATAGTGACGGGAGCATGTGAGGAGGAGCATGTCGGGATCATCTTATTGAGTCGGCCTTTGAAGATCTCTAGTTTGGTTTTGGATAATTAGTGACACCTAAGGACTAATCTCTCATTGCTAAGTGTTTGACATGTATGGAGATTGGTCGTGCGTGGGAGTTGGTGCAAGATGATCATGGAGGATGGATCGAGGTGATCCAAAAGATGATCAAGCATGCAACCCTGGTGGAGTTTCGGAGAACAAAAGTCCCAAGGCAAAGGTATAACCATAGGGCTTTTGGTTTCACACCCAAGACACCATAGAGGGTGTGGGTGGTTATAGGATCGATAAGCCGTACTATAAAGAGGGGAAAACTTTTTGTACATATTGATCCTCACGTGCCTTTAGGTTCAAGTCTCATACGCATGCATTCTAACCTAAAGAGCTAACCTAACCTTCGAAATGAATTGTGAAAATGCTAACACACGAGCACATGGTGATGTACACGTGGTGGTGTTGGCACATTTTGCGGCGGCGGTGATGGTCGCAGGTTGAGTTGGGTTTGGGAACCGCTCATCCTCCCCGCCGAAGCTTGCGAGGGCGGGATTCGGGCGCTTTTGAGAAAGTGAAACGTCTATTTTCTATTGCGCCGGATGCATCGTGGAGATGAAAACATGCTAGTCCTCGTGCACAAATTGGTATATTTGTTGGATAGCATGTCGGAGAAAAGACGGCGAAGGAACGGCGACGAAAACGATGACTTTTCCCGAAATCGCCGACCGGACGCTTTCGGCCGGGCGCCGGCGGCCGGACGGACGCACCGACCGGACGCTCCGGTCGCTGCGGCGTCGTGAGAGCCCTGCAGGCCGGTTTTGACCGGGCGCGAGGGACCGACGCCGCGGCGACGGACGCGATCCGTGCCGACCGAAAGCATGCACCGACGCTTTCGAAGTAACCGCTGGTCGTGGGCCAGGTTGCTTGTCGCTTTGTGACCGGACGCAATGGCGGCGACGCTTGGACCGGACCGGCCGGTGCGTCCGGTCAGCCGCGTAAAACCGTGGGTT
Organism: Hyparrhenia diplandra; assembly: GCA_015847255.1. Classification (NCBI taxonomy): domain Eukaryota; kingdom Viridiplantae; phylum Streptophyta; class Magnoliopsida; order Poales; family Poaceae; genus Hyparrhenia; species Hyparrhenia diplandra. The sequence continues at coordinate 8,644 of JADLZK010010378.1, read as the reverse complement.
TCCTCCCAACGGCCACATTTCGTGGTGTGGGGTATTTATACCCCCTTGGTCGCCTCTTGCTCTCTCTCTGGTCATTTGAATCACTATCACTCCTAACATCTTTGAGCAAGCAAGCAAGCCTCCCTCCTCTCTCATTCTTGATTTGAGCTTCATTCTTGAGAGAAGAGAGATCCAACGTGCATTGCATTGTGTTCTTGCATCTATAGGCACTTGGGGATCGTGTTGTGACGGTGGATTTCTGTTACTTTGGAGGCACCGCTCCTAGCCGGCTTGGTGATTTGGTGGAGTTGTTGGCAAGAAGAGGAGATTGTTTCTTGGCCACCTCCCGGTTGGTTTGTGAGAGGATTACGCACTCCTCGTCGGGAAGACAAAGTGCAAGGAATACATTGCTCGTGCTTTGGGTATCACACTTGTTTAGTGGTGTGTTGAGGCTAGCAAGGGCACCGCCTAGCTCAAACACCATCCTTGTGTTGGTCGGCACAACCGGAGAGTAGTTGTCGGTGTACAACGAACTCCGGGTGAACAAATCGACTTGTTCATTGTCTCTTGTGTGGATCATCACCTTCGAGTGATTGATTGGTGTTCATCTTCCCGGTGATTGGTTGACATCCTCTACACATCGGTAAAACAAGCCTCTTACTCTTGCATTACTTTCCTAGTTTACCTTGAGTAGAGAGCTAGCACTTGCTTGTGTAGGTTGTTCTTGCTAGTATAAGGACCTTATTAGGATTGCTCATTAGTTAGAGTAGTGACATAGACTTTGTGTGAACTAGAGATTATAGAAATATTTAGTCTTGTCACTAGAAGGCTTGCTTGACCATTAGAGCTAGTGCAAACCGCTTTTCGCCGTGTTTTATACTAATCGGTTTGTTTAGTTGAGCTTGTAGAAAATTTTTATAGGCTATTCACCCCCCCTCTAGCCATCTAGGACCTTTCAGCCTTCCTCCCCAAGCTTGCACCTTGCCATCACGACATTTGAAGTCAAGTGTGATTTGTTGAATCATCCCTTAGAGTACGTTGTAACTCCCATGTCTTTAGACAATGTTCATCCTTTGTTCTTGACTCTTATCCCGCAATGGTTAGTGACCAAGAATACCCGAAGGAAACTTGCCCTAGGAACATATATACATATGAGCCTTCAAGTGCTCACATTTTTTTTAACATAAAACAAAAAGTTATATAAACATATGGTTCAAGGTAAAGATAACTTGCAACAAAAGATAAAGTGAATGAATGATATTTACCGAACTTTTTTTTTTTAAGAAGTTGTTAGAGTTTATCAAACGCCTTGCTTCATCTCCGATAAGAGTTCATCTCTTGACTTACCCGATTTTGATTTGAGAATTTTCTCAGTAGGGGTTAGTCCGACAAAATAACTAATGTCTACACTAGCAATTTCTAGTTCAATAACCAAACTAGACTCCATGTCTAATTCAATTAAGGAAGGCTATTTAACCTAAGCACCACGCTTAATTTAAAAGCCTTTAAAAGTATAGCTAATACTTCCAAAACCAAAGCATACTATAGCAAACAAAGGTAGCATGAAAGCACTATAGAGATTTACTCAAATGAAGATAAAAGAGCATGATCATGGTGATATTTTTTTTAGATGCAAACGACATGAATATATGAAAAAATTAAACATGCAAAGTGGGTTTAATAAAGGAAAACATAAACTAAATGGAGGGAATGCATGAAATAATAAAAGTAAACATGCAATATAATGCAAGAAATTAAATGACAACTACTCAATAAATTTAAAGTCCATGAGCAAAACTTTCTCACCTTTATTGATCATACTTACCATGACGTGCAGCTTCTATGTACATCACTTGAGATGTGTGCATTGAATTCTTGTGATGGCGACTTCTTCTCCAATCCAGGGGTTTTTCAATGTTTCTTCTTTCCTTTGTGGAAGTTCACCTGAAAGTCACAACGGCATCTTGTGTCCCTGTCTATTCCACAACTCAACGTAACAAGGGTAGTCCTACTAAAGCTAGTGATATACTAAATTAGCAGATATCAAGATCATTATTAAAATCTTTACGCCAATTGCTTCCGCAACGGCGCCAAAAAAAAACTTGTTGATGTTTGTTAAGTGCTATAAGAATAAAAAAGATTCTCGCAAGCGCCAGAACATCATTGTAGCTTTTCCCTAGGAGTATTCTAGAGTATCGTATCCACAGGAAGCTTTGGTTAAAGATTCTAATAACTCACAATCATGTATCTACTAACTTAGCAAACCAACTAGACTAAAGAGGGGTAAGTGATAATAATATAAATAAGAATAAACTATAAATGCTAATAAAGACTAAAACTAATAACACATAATAAAGAATGATAATAAAAATAGATCAGCTAATTAAGAGGAGAGATCAAGGTTCCTAAACACTTCTCTATTACTTTGGTTCTAAGGTAACTGAAATATGGATAGATATAGCAATCACACAATAACACTTTGGGACGTCAGAACACTAGCCACAGAAAAAGGTGAGAAGGGGGCTAGGAAGCTCTGACTAAAGTCCTACAAACACAAACCCGAACGTGGTGGAATACGCCGGCCGTTAGGGCTGTCACCACCGGGGCTACCACAAACTATCCGTGGGATTGGGTGCAATCTCAGGAAACCTCTAGTCTAGACACCATGTCTACACTATTAATTACTACTCTAATTATGTCTATAACTAGAGCACTCGATGCGAGCGAAGATCCTATGCTAAAGCATAAATACTACACTAACCATAAATATATGAAAGGTATAAAAGTAAATAGAGAAGATAAATATATTAAAGCATAAGTCTTGTAGAGAAGATAAATAGACATACCATAATCTGAAGACTCCTCCGAACCGGAGCGCAGCTCCGCTCTCTCTAACTCTCAATTAGATCTAGATCTACTTCTACTTACATGTCTAATCTACTTCTAATCTAATTCTAATTCTCTAATCCCTGAGAGAGATATCCTTAAATTGGGACACCTTTACAACTAAGAGATAATGAATTCTAGCTAATGAATTAGGGTTTCAGGGGGTACCCCTGCCCTTGCTTATATTGGCCGGTGGGATGAATCTCAGCCCTTGGATCAAACCGACTTGATTGGGCGGCTTAGATTGGATCTCAAGGTCGGTGGTGGGAAGCTTCCGAAGCGTGACACGTGGATCATCGGTGCCGCCCGGCCCCATTCATGGTGCCGCTCGGCCCCACATCCTGACATGTGGGGCTCGGCCTTCGCGAGCTGTCTTCTTTTGTCCTTTAGACCCTTGGAATTTATACTAATCACCCCGGTTTAGTCCTTTTCTTCCGTTTCTCTATTTCTCCTCTTTTCTTCGATATTCGGAATATTCCGAGTTCTCCCCGCAAAACTGAGTGTGCACCAAAACTCGTGGAATCCATTAGTAATAATAATCTTTTATATTATTTATCCATGATTTAGTAGGAAAATAAATACTTAATTTTAGACATTATCTACCGTCAACACCAATATTCCGGATACTTGAAAGAAGATCGATTGTTTCTTGAAAGGTACGCCTTCGATAGTAGGTGTACTTCTATCTCTGTTTGTCCCATCTAGATTCTTCTTTGCATAGACAACGTGTAAGTTTTTCACCATTTCAAACACATGTTGTCCATTATGACGTCTCTCCTGGAGAGGGCTCGTCTCTAGAGTGTTGTCGAACCGGTGTTTCATCTTGCTTCAATACTTGTGAGTTGTCTTTAAGTGGCGCCGATTCCCCATGTAAACTATCTTTTTGGATGCTTTTAGATACACCCATATAGTACCATCCAAGCGCATTTACGCATCTAGTCTTCCCTTTGATCCGTCCCGCATAAAAGCAAACAACGCTGATAGTCATTGATAGAAACAAAGATTATGGCTCGACATATGAAGTCCTCCTTTCTGAACGCATCATACATCAAAGACCCCTTTCTTCCATAGTATCTCGAATTCTTGCAATACAGGCTCGATAAAACCTGCCAATGTCAATGCCCGGTTGTTTCGGACCAAAATGAGAACAATAAGGAAAAGGTACTTTCTCACCGGCACAGTACGTTGGGATGTTGTACATGGTCAAGATCAATCGGCCAAGTGCTTTGGGGTCACTCATCCTCTCATTGAAGGGATTCATTCCATCGGTGCTCAATCCAAACCGTACATTCCTTGGGTCTTGGCAAAGTCTTTGTGCTTCTCGTCAAAGTTTTGCCACACGAAAGTACCATCGGCCGTATGCAATCTTATCATCATCTATCTTGTGCTCATCTTGCCACCATGTCATGAGTGCGGCTTCTTTGGGGTTTAGGAAGATTCGCCTCAAGCGATCGGTCACTGGCAGGTACCACATTACCAAGGCAGGAATTCTTCTCTGCTTCGGATCAATGCCTAATGGAGTGTCCTTTTGGAGATGAGAATCCTGTACCGCCTTTTTTCCACCCTTCTTCCTCTTGTTCCCTATGGAGGCTTCGTCCCCATTGTACAGATTGTTATTCTTGTACTGACTGGCCTCGCACCTAGGACATTTATCTAGATCCTTGAACGTGTCACCACGCAAAAGGATACAATGGTTCGGGCATGCATGGATTTTTTTCAACACTCATTGTTAATGGACTTATAACCTTTTTTCGCTTGGTAGGTATTGGCGGGTAATCGAGTTTGGTCGTGGCGGCAACCATGATAGGAGACGTAACAGATCATTGAAACTACAACCGACCAGCCGCATTTTAGCCTTCAAGATGAGTAGCTCAAGCATAAAATGTAGCAGTGTCCAGTGTGTCGGACAACCCTTTTCAACACCTTACATAGTTTCCTTAGAGACTGCGCTCTCACCCTCTCTAGGTTTTCCGGACCTTTTGCGCTCTTCCGTAATATTTTTACGCCCAAGGGCATTAAGCATTTCCTCCAAATAATCACCGTCATCTTCATCCCCGACATGTGCTCGACATCATTTTCAACACCACCTTTGTCCCTACCATCCCCGACACGTGCTCCATCATCATTATTAACGACACCGTGTCCATGACATACCAATCATCACCACCTCGTAGTTCATTGTCAGGCTCAGGGCTCCTTCGTGGTTCAAGCTCTTCTGAATACTGGGACAAGCGCTCTAGGGTTTCGAGGTCATCTCCTAGATCATCGAAGTCGACGTCACCAACAACATTTTCACCATGATGAATCCGGACTGTGTAATCCTTAGCAAATCCTCGTGTAATCAAATGTGATCTGATGTTCTCCACGTTTCTCCATGCTATCTCATTCTTGCAATCGCGACACGGACATATTATTGAATCATTATTTTCTATCTCCGCATGATTTTCAGCGGCTTCAATAAATTTATCCAGCTCTTCACGGAAAACCTGCCTTCCACCATAACGTGCCATACATCCAAGCCTCCCTCGTACTACATCCGTTAGGACAACAATTAAATAAAATGCATCGAGCACTAATTAATCGGATATATAAATGCGTGTACATGGCAAACCCTAATTGGTTAGAACTTAAAAGTCATTAATACCAAAGTTGTAGCACAAAATGAATACACTAATAGATTATCATTTTAGAAAAATTTAGAAAAAAAAAGCATAGCATTTGGACATAATATGAGAGAGAAAAAACTTATTAGAAGCTTCCACTATGAATTAAAAAGAACACACATGTTCATCACTAACACTAAGCAACCATGCATGAACACATGAGCCCTAGCTCATGTTAGAGACACTAATAAATGAGTCTAATCCAATACTCTCACTAATCTACCCTAGTACCTCCAAAACTAAGCTCTAGTTTGCTCCATACAAAGCTCAAGCACCAAAAAAGAGAGAGAAAAGTAAAATTTAAATTACTCCCTAACCAACCATTAAAACTCCAATTAAATGGTTGGAATAGCATTTTCTTACCTTTTTAGAAGCTCCCCACCAAAGGATTTGAGATCAAAACCTCCCCTCCTTAGTAGAGCAATTTTTTGGGAGGAGCCCAAGGCCTCCCTACCTTTTTTTTGCGAGTTGGAGTGAGTGTCCCAAGATGGAAGAAGGTGGTGGGGTCGGCCATATGCTGCTGGACCATTGTAGGGGCGGTTATCACCCCGCCGCCCCTGATGGTCGTCACAGCAGGGGCGGTTCACTCCCAGCCGCCCCTGATGGTGGTCACAGTAGGGACGGCTGGATATTGAGCCGCCCACGCTAGTAGTAGGAGCGGCTCCTAACACCACCGCCCCTACTGTGGACTTTGTAGGGGCGGCCGGTCTCCAGCCCCTTGGCGGCCACCGTAGGGGCCCCTACTTAAAAACCAGCCGTTCCTATAGTAAGCTATTGTAGTAGTGTGATACTGTATTAGAATTGTATTCTTTCTTAGAAGGAGGGAGTACGGACACAAAAATGGTCCCAGCAGTATGCATGAAACCTAAAGCTGATGTCGATGATGATGCCTAAACTGCCTTACAGCTGACAAAAGTTTGCATCGATACGATCTTTAGTGCAGGCTGTCAGCAGATTGGTGTTAAAGCATAGGTCTTATGAAAATGATGATCCTGGACACGTGTCCTCCCTTTGGCAAAGAGAAGAAAATGGATCGGATACCAAAGAGAGAGACAAAGAAAAGGGATCTTGTAAGAAAGACGTACTGTTTCATGATTCATGAAAATGAGACTCCTGGTCCAGCACAACACGTGCTTGCAAATTAAAGAGAATAAAAGAAAATGGAACAAGTACCAACAAAGGTAAAGACAGAGAAAAGAAATACATTATTTATAAACAAGACTGTTGATGATCCAGAAGCACATGGCTAATAATCCTATAATTATTCTTCAAAGGAAACTTCTAAAAGGAGGCCAATGCCACAAACGAGATTCCATTTTGCATTTGCCTCTAAATCCCCCTTGTCCCTTGTGAGATCGATCTGCTCTAGTAGCTTGGACCTTCTGAAATCTTTGTTGTAAACCTGACCTAATTCGGATGAGGTGGAGTCTTCACGGACCAAAACCAAACACAAAACCTGAAACCGCCCCGAACACCGGTTCGGGTGATAATACAAACCCAAAACCAAACCGGTCACTACTGCAAAAAAACTTAACCGTGGTGGTTTTTTTAAGATTAACCGTGGGCGTTTTTGTAACCGCCACGGGCTAAGGCCGTGGTTATCGATTAACCGTGGCGGTTTAAAACCGTCACGGTTAATCCATTAACCGTGGCGGTTTTCTTATCATGCCCGCCATGGTTAATAATGTATTAACCGTGGCGGTTTTTCGTTAAATAACCGCCACGGTTAAGTTTTTCCAGATTAATAAAAACAATTCAAAAAATATTATAAAATGATAAAATATGATAAACCAGAGAATATATGCATATAAAATGATAAAATGAGAGAATATTTGCACAAATCATAAACATGCATCACATTTGTACATTCATATCACATGTTTCCACAAACTTCGCAACACTTAGTTCATATTACAAACACACCACCGCTTATTATAAAGTTTAAGTTACAAACATTGGGAGGGCCGACATCTAGATATCCCCCAACACGTAGTCATGCATGTTACACTTGGACCTCCAGTCGCGTATTCTCTCTAACTTGACGTCCGGCGCAAGGTCGCTAGTGTCGCCGAAGAAGTTCCCTTCATAATGCGCAACGCCGTCGGTGACGGCCCTACAAATGTCGGCGACTAATTTCTTGAAGGTAAGGTCCATCGGTCCGTCTCCCCATCTCTTTTTGGCTCTCTTCTTGAGCGCATGCCAGCTGCTCCGGTACTCGTCACAAGCCCCGAGGTTCTCACAAACAAAGTATCCACACAGGAGTGTGCCTCGAGGTTGCTTCGCGCACCGCATGCACGATATATGTACCACAAAAATCGTTAGACCATTTCGAGTCCATTCAATATGGACTAGCACACACGAGTCATGCTACGTACCGGGAATTCTCGCCTAACCTTCAGTTCATTCGGTGGTCCCTTTTCCGACTATCGGTTCTCCGATCGTAGCAGTCGGGATCGGCCAAGTATTTAGTGTAAGCTCTGTATGAAATCCAAGAGCGTCAACAACTATGTAGGTCAAACTTGATATGTACGTTGAGTGTATGAAAGAATACAAGGGTCGTTACTTACTTTTTGCATAGCCTGCTCGAAATGCCATGGCGAACCCTAAACCCTAACAAGAAGGCGGCGGCGGGGCTTTCTGCGAAGAAGAATGGCGGCGGGAAAGAGAGGCGCGCGGCGAGCGTCGTGTGTTTTATGCTGGGCTAGGCGAACGGGCGGCGAGCTTCACGAAGCGGACGAGCACGCGGGAGATGCGAAGTTAAAAAGGGAACGGCAGCCCAGGGGCAAACGCGTCCAAAGTTTACATCTCGTGGCCACGACGACACTCTTTGTGAACTATATGCCGAGGACGACAGCTAATATAGGTACCGAGGGAGTACAAATTATGTCTCATAAAGAGTGTTGTTATAGTCGTGCGGCGCGGTTGTGCGAAGTGAACCTTCAGTGGACAGCGGAGTTAATTAAAGCCGAGCAGTGCAGATGCAAGGACATGCCACTACTGCCTCTGCCTGCCGAGTGCCGTGTGTTGTGGGACCACGTTGACGAGCGCGAGACGTGAGGTCAACTGAGGTCGTCGCCATATATCCTTACCACCCGCATGGCGCCGCTGGCAGGGTG
>JADLZK010010377.1:0-137168 GCA_015847255.1 Hyparrhenia diplandra | reverse complement strand
GCCTTTTTACCAAACACCTTTTTTGAACAGTTTGTGTGTGAAGCTCCTAAAACTACAGAGATATGAGATTGATATGGGATGAAGATGAAACAATAGTTTTTCTCAGCTTCACCTGCACAAGTGTGGACCCATAGTGTGAGGAAGTCGGTTACCCTACGTGGCGCGTGCACGTACTACTACATAAAAAAGATTAACCATTGCAATTTTTCATTCCAATGTAGTGGTTTTTTCATTCGGTTTTTTAGATCACCCAAAAACCGCCACGGTGAATCGAGGAAAAAAAAGCTGCAGAAAACCCCAAAGGCGGATCCGCCTTTGCCGCTAGGGTTTCGAGGACACCGCCGCCGCCGGATCCACCTCGTTGTGATTGGATCTAGCCTTGCCACAAAAAACGTGAAACCCTAAGGTCGGATCCGGCCTCTCCCACCGCGGATCTAGAGGGAGGGGAGGGGTCGGCCCGATCCGAGGAAGGAAGGCCACCATGCTCGGATGCGATTTTTCCACTCCGTGGCCGCGGCTTGCAGAGTGAAGGGTCGAAGAGCCGCTGCTCGCCGCCACCGGTGGGGCGTGCGCAAGAGGGCCACACCTTGTGGTCGCCGTCGTTCGGAGACACGCCTTGCGCGAGGGCCGCATGTGCCGTCGAACCGCTTGGGCCTTCTTTGCGGGATCTTTGCCACTGGGCCGCCTTCTAGCCGTGGGAGCGCAGCGGTAGAGAGGGAGGAGAGAGAGAGTCGGGGGTTAGAGTCGGGGAGAGGGAGAGGGAAGGGAGTTAGGATTTGAGAGGGAAGGGATTCGTTTATATATGATGAGTGTAGAATCGGGCTGTGATTTTCCATTTCGGTTTAAAGATGGTCATAGCTAACCATTGCGGACGGCCTTAAGAGATACCTCTAACTAAAGTTCGGTCATCTAAACTTTAGACCTAATCTTGTGTCTTTGAATATTTATCGCTTACGCTTCCTAAGAGACAACTTTTGACTGAATATAATTAAAATTAACAATATTTATGGGGTATAGTTAGTACCTTTAGAAAGAGATATTTGAATCTAGTTTTTAATAATTTTTTTTTTAGAGATACAAATGTTGCAGCGTATTTTGTACAAATCAAAGTTAACACGGCATCAACATAGCTCCTATCCCAACTAACCATTAGTCCATTAGTCAGCAAAATAAAAGGACTACAATGGAAAAGTTGACCACGAGGCCCTTGGTTAGTTCCAGCGGTGCAAAAGTTTAGGTGCCACATCCGATGTTTATTAGTATCCAAACACATCTTTAGGATATTTCGAAACGGACGGGCCCAGATGTTTATTACTTCATCCATTCCAAATTATAAGTCGTTTGACTTTTTGATAAATTTTGACCACGGAATTCAAAAATTTGTATAAAATATCACTTCTTTTGGTGGTCTTCTTTTATTAATAAAGTTCTTATAGAATGACTTAAATTTAACTATTTTTTTGGACAAATTTTTTTTAAGAAGAATCAAACTTGGACAAAAGTCAAACGACATAATTTGAGATGGAGGTATATATCTAACACACCTTTAGATATTTCACGAAACATCCAACGTGACCGCCTAAAACTTTACGCCGGGGAACTACTTGCCGCATCATATTTTCCTCCCGATCATATCAACGTACTGCAGGTCATACCCTATACTAGCCGCCTCATATTTTCCTTCGATCAAACATATACTAGCCCCCTATATCTTCTCTTTGCAAATTATACTTCAAACTTTCACCATTTCGTTGCGTTGACATTTGCTCTAGGGAAAAGTATGGAAAGCGTTGACGTCGAAGCTTACCCGTACACGCAACCTGAGTTCTGTGACTGAGCAAGTACACGCACGCAGTTTACCACCGACCGGGGCGTGTCGCCAGTACAATTGTGTACCACCGCACTGTACAGTACCACCGTCCATGTTTTACCCTGGTAACCTTGCAACTGTCCTGTGTTGCAACTGCGACAGAACGAAATTTACTGCGTGCTGTGGCCGTGGCAAATATCTGATCGATGCAAACTTTATCAACTTTATTAGATTTATAGAAAAATAATTTCGCAAAAAAATTTATAGAAAATATTTATAGAAAATACGTGCAACAATTATAGGGATGTTTGGTTGCCAAAGCTTTATTTTTGTAAACGACGACGCCACAAAAGTTAGGCAGCCATCATGGAGGATCTTTGAACTTGTTCAGCTCTCCACCTTTGGCTGCCACCGCTTCCCAAGGTTATCTTTTTCCTCTTTTTTCTCGTCGTTTGGCGCCACACTTTGACAACCGATTTGCTCGCCATGATGATAAAAATAAGCCCCAAATTGGTTAGGCATGTCACAGCTCTGGTGGCGGGTTTTGGCTGCCATCAAACAACCCCGATCACTCACATGAATACTGATCACAGTACTAGGCAGCTGAATGCACCTTGAGAATCCAAAGATCATCGTCACTGATGGCACTGGCACACGCATTGGAAAGATACTGATAAGGTAGCACTGGCTAAGCTAGCTAGACGGAGTTACTGTTGGCCAGCTGAAGAAGTGCATCTCTGGCCCGGCAGCTGGCCTCATGTTGTTTACATTACAGGGCCGGGCCGGGCCGGGCCGGCTGGAACAAAATCGTCATGGCATGCATGATGCAGATCCGCGACCTGCAAATGAGCATTCAACAGGCTGCAAGATGGAGGGAGTTTAAATGAGCATTCAACAGGCTGCTGTCTGCAAGAAGGGAAAGCATTGAAGAAGGGGGGGTGGCCTGCCTGGCTGCCTGCGTCTGCGTGCTGTGTCTGCATTGCATACTCGACATGCATGCACATGTACGGCTAGCTGTGTAGTCGTACTACAATACGTACACATGCTGTGTGCTATGCCACGGAGTGCTGCACACGCCAGTGCTAGAATAGGAGTTGAGTTGGAACGCCAAAGTGGTAAACCAACGTTCCCACTCACGAGCACGAGCATACTAGCATGCATGGCTGTATCCAGCAGGACAGGACATGCCCGCCAGGTCCTCGAGTGTTTTTGGTTAAATTTGGCGATCGGCTGTTAGCTGCTGCTGTGGCATGTGATTATATTTTATGTGAGATGGAGTACTGCCTGATCGATCGAGTACGTTCTCGCAATCACAGAGCAGACATGCGTCCTGCCTGTGCCTGGCCTTCATCAAGCCTGTTGTACGCTCAAAATGACCTGCTGTTTTTTTTTCTCTGGCACAGGCTTGAAGCACGTTGTGACAAATTATTATTGCTTGGATTTGGACCCATGCATGCATGTGTACTTCTTGTGGTGGGCATGCACACTCATGCTTCTGCGCCATCCATGATCCATCCATGCATGATGCATGCAACGACTCTTTGGTCCTTGGCCACTCCTCTCCTCTGCCTTCATGCATGCATTCCAAAAGGAAGTCTGCAAATTGCAAATAAAAGTGATCGTCCAATTTTTTCAGTCGTGGACAGTTGCACATTGCTTGGTGCAGGCAGCAGACAGCGGAGGGAGACAGAAAGGAGTTGAGGTGAGAGTAGCACTGCACTGCACGAGATGGGCCATGCCCTGCCCTGCTGCAGCAGCATTGAGTTGTCACAGACAGCGTTGGACGTGAGCGAGAGCAACAGAGGCCAGAAGGGCCCTATGGAGGGATCCTCCATGCCGTGTACGGTACAGCTGTGGCCAGCGTGCACTAGGTAGGGTCCATTTGCGGCTCTACTATATAGCGCATGCATGGCTAAATTAGGGAACTACAGTAGGCTCTCTAGATGCGAGCACTTAACACCTTGTCCGGTTCATGGTTTATGCGGTTGATGAACCGACTCGTGTTGTTTTTTCATGACAGAAGGACGATATATCTCATGGCTAATAAGCAAAATTTAAGCGAACATGGCATTTTTATTAGTGTATGTATGATTAAGAGATACTTTTTAATGCATTTAAAACAAGTTTAAAAATATCACTTAATCATGTACAACAAAATAAACATTCGAGGTTTTTTCCAAATTTGTCATAGCCGCCTTAGGGAGGGGGCGGCGATGACAGTTCCGGCAAGGCTTGGCGGTGGTGCGGTGGGCGGGCGCATGGGGCGGCGGCGACGGTTGGGGCAGGAGCGAGAGAGTTGGTGGAATATTTTCTTTTATTTACTTGTACTTAAAAGATTACATCCTCCTCCTTGTATAGGCCCTACAAGGAACTTGTAACTCAAGCAATCTATAAGGTTTCCTTACATTCTACGAGCAAACTCTTATTCTTTCTAATAGAAGACTTGCTTATAGATTGGAATATCTCCTTCACACAAAAATTTAATCCTAATCGAATAAAAGATGGGCGGTGGTGGCGTGGTGGCGGCATCCACAGCGCCCTCGCCTCCCTCCTTTGGCCAATGGCAGACCGCGCCTACCCCTCCACAGGCTGGGCCAAATTTATACTATGACAAAATTTATTTAAAATGAGTAGTAAAATAAAATTTTAAGACTATACCATGTACAACATAAAAATACCCTCATAACCTTATTATTTTTATCTCTTGCAACATATCTTCTCAGATATTCAACTAACCATTTTTTTTTCTAAGTTAGACTAAGTAGACACTTACAACCAAATATGATAGTACTTCTTTGTCCTAAAAATAAGTCTCATATTTGTTGGTCAAGCTTTAAAAGTTTGAGTAAAATTATAAATAATATTAACAACATTTGTATCTTTAAATAACTTTATTATATAAATAGATTTAACAATCTATCTAATGATACTTTAGCATGTTTGGCTGTTCAATTCTATGGCTGACGACCGATGTTGATTTCCTATGAGAGAAAAACGTTGTTTCTAAATATACACTCTATCTAATTCTTTTTTACATATTTGGTGAAAGTCAAAAAGTTTTTACTTTTCGAGAAGCGAATATGCCATTTATTTTTGAAACAGAGAAGTAAAATATTTTATTTTTAGGAAGAGGAGTATAATATATGTTTTTTTTTTTTTTTTTTTGAGAAACGAGTACATGGGTACGAACAGGCCCATATATTCTCGATTTGATTGAGCAATTTTGGGGTGGATTTAAAAGCAGCTACAGCCCATCCCCTGTTGTGGGCCAAATAGTTTAGGAGCAAAGGTCTCCAGAATCATGTCCAATAGGCTCTTCACGGCCCAACTCGCTCCCTTTCCCAACCCTAGCCAGCACCAGCAGCCCACCTCGAGTCGAGTCTGACTCCGCACCGCACGCACCCCGTCCGCGTCCGACGTCCGGCGCTCATCCTCCTTGTCGCTGCCCGCCGCGGCGCCGCCTCTTCTCGCTTCTTCTCGCTTCGCTTGATCTCCTCCCCAACCGTCAAGCCACCGGAAGCCGCCTCCTGCCGGCTGCCCTCCCCCGTGGCCCGGCCCCGGCCACGGCCAGCACCACCCAGCTGGCGCCTCGCGCCCAGGCCGGCAGACCTCCCCGCGCAGTCGCGGCCCGCGGTCCCCGCCCGGCCGGCCGCCCTCGTAGCCTCGTCCACGTCTAGTAGAGTAGGCAGCACGCAGCAGGCAGCCGCCAGGACTGAGACGCCTAGGCTCCTGCTCCCGACTGGCCGGCTGCCCCCTGCTCCTGGCTCCTGCAGTCCTGCATCTGTCATCTCTGCTGCACTGTGCACATCTCGGTGAGCTACTGCCTACTGTTTTGCTGAGATCCAGATCGGCTTCTATTTTCAGTTTTGAATATTTAGTGATTCAGTCATATTGTAGGGCATACGAGCACTTTGAATCATCGATATCATCATTTATGTTCTTTGTTAATATATCTATTAGTACTATCTGGTTAGTAACATTTTTAGTCTTCTATTATTGAGCCCCGTTGTGACCCGTTTAGGGACATGCCACTGATTGTGTGCTCTGTGCTCTTCTCTGAATGATAAATGAATTTTGAGACGAAGACAAGTGTTCAGTGCACGAGCTGTGGGGAATATGTTAAACTCTTAGACATTTGTTGTCTATTTGGGGAATAAATTTTGGAATGAAATTTTCATCTTGAACATTCTAGTTGAGCAATAGATTTGGACACTAGTTAAGTAGAATGGATTTGGCTCTGAATGGTTGATTATATATAAATATATATAATATAGTGCATTCTGTTCTTCCCTTTGTATAGTTCGGTTCCTGTGTTCGGTGGTTTTGGAAACTAGAATGCCTAAGTACATCAAGTTCTACTTATAATCTTTGTGTGGCTATATTGTTCAGTACAGTTACTATGCCTGTTATGGCGGTGGCTATGGTTGAGAGGGAGAAAGGAGGGCCGGCCAAGGGCCTTGCCCTGGCTGAGCAAGAGAGAAGGCTTTTCCTTCTTATTCTTGCTTGACTCTAATCCCCATGCATGTTACATTACATATAAATAGCCTCCCTTGGTTAATCACTACTATAATTCCTCTCTTCTTTCCTACTATTCTTCCAACCTTCCAAACTAACCCAATCACCTAACTAAGGCAAGGCTGAACGATTTTACCTCCTAATTGAGGCGTAACTGTTAGCCACTAGGGTAGACCCATGATATACGCCTTTAACACTACACCCCTTCTCGACAAGCAGCTCGTCCTTGAGCTGCAACCTAACCAGCTTATATGAGAACTCGACTCGACACAGATCTAACACCTAAAAAACAAGCCTTTTACATCTCGGCTCATTTTATTATTCTCTACCTGAAATGGATTGGGACTCTTTATTTTTGCTGCCTCTGAACATAAGGTGGACACCATCTGCACGCTGGAGTTGCTCTGTGCATTTTATTACTACTATGAACTTTCAGTGCTTACAGATTTCTTGATAATGTGTTGCTTCCAATGTTATTTGGTTTCTTGCAAAATGGTGACCAGCTATCGGGGTTATGATGTGAGTGGGTATAGATTTTGTTCAGAGGAGCATGATAGAATGAAATCTAGGTTAACTATGGTTAATATTGGTTTTTGTGTATCTTGTATTGATGAAAATGACATGAGTTTCCACTACAACCAGCTCCTTTCCATTGCCACTGCAACTTGAAGTCAACATAGTATGAACTTGAAGTTTGAAATCTGAATGTTTCTATAAGCACTACATTTCATATCCATTATCATTTCTTCATGTGCAGGCAACTTGAAAGACAAGCAGGGTTGCATCCCGCAATGTCAGCTCCCAACAGTGATAGCAACATGCAGCAGCTAGTCCCTATAGCACCACCAGGAAAGGTTTCTGGTGGTGACAGTGGGAAGGAGCTGGTTGTGGCGGATCCTGCAGGTAAGAGTTCAGGAGGTGTTAAACTGCGAGAGGACGAAGAGGACCTGGAGGTGAAGCTCAGGCGCATCATGGAGAATGTCCCTGTGCGTGTCAGTAACACATCAGGGTCCTCCGCTGGCTCTGGCTCCGGTGATTTCCACCAGGTATTCTCCTTCCCTCCCTCTCATGTGTGGATGCACCATTGTGGACTTTCTGTTAAGAACTGGGTTTGATGAACAATTTTCTTGTTTTGTTTGTTTTTTTTTTGGTTGCTTATATATCTTAACCACCACTTGCTGTGTAGAAGCTATGATGTGATTTATTTGTCAATTAACACCTGGATGAATTATATTGGTAGGAATGGAAATATGTTGATATTATTTACAGCACCCCCCCTCCCCCCTGTCCTCGTAGGCATTAAAGACTAACAATCATACAGTGGTTAGTTTACGTTGCTAGGATATTGAAAAATACTAATGCTTCACATGGCTATACTCATATAATAACATGGTTTTACCTCCCCCTGATTCTAAAGATTTTAGTTTGTCTAATTATATGGCTTATGTATTCAGCATTACTATGAAAATTTTAGAGGATGACGTATTTTGACTTAAATCATTGGATCAATCAATTGGGCCTTATAAGTTATAACACTGATGAAAATGTGTTTCTGTTCTGGGAGGAACAACCAAGATTGATTGTGAAAATGATTAAACGAAAAGGAAAGGTGGATACATGGGGACAGTCAGTTTGCCTTTTAAGTTTAAATATGTCAAAATATCCACAAAACTAGAATTTTCAGGGTGCTATGTGCTTATAGCTATTTCCTGTAAATTTTGAACCTGAATAGAATTAATTAATGTTAATGTCAAGGTAAACAGAAGACTGTACATCTACAATACCTCCTGGAGATGATTCTGTACTTCCACATGTGCTATGAGCATTAAAGGCATTTCCTGTATATTTGGGTTCCTCAATAGAGTTAAGTTACAATAATTGACAACCAATTAATCGTTCATCTGGGCCCCTCAAGTTGCTATTTTCTCAGGAAAAAATATACCAATCTCCCTTGTTTGCATGTACTGTATATCTGTAACATTGTGAGGTGCATTGTGATTACTATACGCTGCAGAAATATTTACTAATTTCAGTATGATTTTGCTGTTATAGCTGCAAAAAATATATGCTTTGAACTTCGCTTTTGTACCGAAGGACTAAATGCTTCTGATCCATCGAAGCTTAAATGTTCTAGTCATAGCTGATGTTGTATTTAACTTTACTTTGAGCAAAAATATTCTGTTAAAATGGGAACCCTTGCTATTGACAACTAGCTGCACATGTTCTCTTTCCTTCTCCCTTGAAAATAGGGATATGCGCTTTCATTTCATAAGACGAGATAGCTGCATATGTTGGTGGTTAAAGTAGCACATATTATTATCTGTTTGATATATGTCTTTCAAAAGAAGGGCCCTGATGATTCCCGAATTACAGTGTTTTTTTTTTTTTTCAGTGCAAAAATCTACTAAAAATAATATTGAGCTAATATTACAAGCAATGATCCATGTAGAGTCTATCCATTGAATGCAAACCTGTGCGCATGAGGTTTTGATTGAGCATCTGTTTAAAATTCAACATGAAACCTTGGCATCTTCCATATATGAGTGTACTCGTTGGTTGGTAGCTGCCAGTATTTTTTGATAGGCACTTCCTCAAATTATAGTTCACATTGGTTTAGAAAAATATATTAACATCTACAAGTTCAAATAAATGCACTATCAAAACATATTGCATGAAGAATTTAATGAAACTAATTTGATGATATTGGTGTATTTTTCTATAAATTTGGTCAAAGCAAAGAGAAATTTGACTTAGCAAAAGCCAAAGTGAACTAAATAATTTGGAGCAGAGGGATTAGTTGAGATCAAACGTGCAGTAAGTGAGCATATATTCTGATGAAACCTTGTGTTATCAATATGGATCTGGATGGGCCCTAACCCAAGCAGCAAACGCCAACCAACCGGTAGGTTGCGGCAGAATCACAAGGGGAAGGGATATAAGGGAGCTGCCCTAATAGACTGATATTATTGTTGCTTGATGAGATTGATATTTGATACATCTCCTCTCCTTATATTAGAGAGGTTTGCTTGACCCTAAGCAACAGAACCTCATCTCTAATTAACCCTAATGGCCCTCATACTACTGACCTCGTCCGTGCACATAGCTGACTGCCGAGGCACCTTTGTAGTCAAAATTCTTATTTACTTCAACAAAAATATTTTTTTCGCCATCGAATACCTGCATATGTAACATCTTTGCCATTGAGGTAAAGTTTTATTGTGATTATGTGTAATAATTTCTCTTGTCTAGTCTATAGAATAATTCGTTTAAGACATATGGATACTGTCCACAACGTGGACACTTTGACTAGCAATTTGTAAAAAGTATGGTATTTTGGACAAAAAGAATTCAACAGTATGGATGCACTTTCGTGATGGATATTAGTAACATCAATCTCATGTTATTGATGGATGTGTATCTTTACACATTGGTCACAGGTAAAAAGACAACCAACAGAATTCTAAAAACAACTTCTGTTAGATGCTGAATAACATCACGGTCATATTCATATGCTGATAATGTCATGGTCATATGGGTATATGCTTTTATGATCATATACTCCTAAGTTATGTATCAGGATATGTGATTGGCAAGTCATGAAACTTACAGCCTTACCATACTTTTAAAATTTTATTAAACATGTATTCTAAACAATCTTGTTTATTGAATCTTGTAACATGATTCTAGATTGATTTTCAAATTTAACAAATTACGCATTTAGTGTTTTGGGGCATGAGAAGGAAAATATCCTGATCTGCAACTATGTAATTACTCTTCGCTTTTACAGTATCGTCAAATGAGGAGGAGAGAGCAGGACCGCTAGCTCGAATGGATGCTGACTACCAGAAGAGAAAAGAGATGGCTGAGTTTGAACTACGGAGGGAGGAGAGGATGAAAGCTGCTGAGGAGCGGACAGCCAAGAAGCGCCTGAAAAGGCAAAAGAAGAAGCAGCGTAAGAAAGAGAAGCGAGCTAAAACTGGTAATAATGGTGGTGAAGAACATAACAGAGTGGAGTCGTCTGATGATGATGAAGGTTCAGATGACGATGACAAGTCCAAGCAATGACACGCCAACTTGCATCTCAAGATGATTTTTGATTCTGGTTGTCTGGGCAAATGAACTAACGCCTCTATGACTTGTAACAGGCCGCATCTGGTGCTGTATTTGTAAGAGGATGTGACATTTTGAGCAGAGATGGAGAGCACTAGATAATTTCCTGTTAGTGTTCATCATTTAGAGAATTGCCCTGCGTCAGTACCTTTTGTTCAGCATAGTTAAGGGCTGTTCGGTTTTCTCAAGACTAGAGACTAATTTTTAAGTCCTATTTAGTCTTTAACTTACCAAACATAGGGACTAACAGATGGACTAATAGTCTCTAGTCTATTAGTCTCGTAAGAGAGACTAATTGAAACTAACGGTCATGTCTAGTCCCAAGAATCCAAACATGCCCTAAATTGTGCCTTCTTTTGGGTCCATGATACCAACTCAAGAGGCAAAATCGAGCACCTTATGCTAGTTAAATCGTGCCTTCTTTTTCTAGAATGTCGTTGCCGTTCTATGAATACGGCTGCTGCTTACTCTGTTTACCCCCTGGAAAGCCAAAAGGGGCAGTAGTTTGTTTGATCAGATGTTCGCCAAATTGGGATATGTCCCTTCCTAGAAAGTCGTTGATTCGGTAGCAACCAACAGAAATCCCCACGCTCCAGAAAATGAAACAAGAACCTAGTAAACTGCATTAGTATAAACTGCAAAAAAAAAAAAAACATCTTGCTATTACTCATTGGAAGCTTAAAGTAGCTTCCATATTAATCACAATGAGATACGTCAGACAGAACAAAAGATAAATTCTAGAAAATCCACACATTAATAAAAAGTTTGACCTTTAATTTGCTAGACTAATCATTATGATCAGTAATAAGTACCAAGTACCATTAGATCTGTACTGTTTTCTAAAAGATTATCCACTTCTGTCATTATGAAAATTAGCATCTCTACCATTATAAAAAATATGCATAATCTAACACGTTAAACTGGCATTTGAATTGTGCACTCCTGCTATTATGAAAAATGCATAATGTAACACTTAAACTTAGTCACTACTCTCCATGCTCGCAAAGATTTCCCTATCGTCATCCCAAGTTGCATGAACAAGATGTGTAATGACGATTTCAATGGCCTGCTGACCTAATAAAGATCCGAGAAAGATTCATTTGGCTTTTCATAAATTTTCATGGGCCGAATTTTTGGATGAAAGAGTTATGGATGTTGCGACAGAGTATGGTTTCCTGCATACTAGATGTTGGGCTTCCATGGATTTATACTCACACCCCATGTAGGCCATAGAAGGCCTCTTTCGCAATTTCCTAGCATCTTTAAATTGTTCCCTAAATATAATTGCATGCACCACAACATAGGTAGCGACATGCTCGCCTTACTGATCATATATATCATTGTGCAAACATAGAAACAAGCTCATCATATGTTTGACTTGACTCATCATATCATAGGTATAATCTATGACCGTCATCGATCACATAGTATGGTCAATTGAATAATTTGTGTTAAAGAAAGATCTCAAGCGTAAATGTAATTTTCATGATATTTCTTGATCTTGTTGCTAAATAAGATAAAACAAGCTTCATTGATTTCGAAATAAACATACATATATTATTGGAATTGGAACTTTACAAAAAATCCAACGTACACAGCCACCTTGACAAAAGGTTGACAAGATATATAGCTCTACAGCAATATAGGCAGCAGGAGAATTGAACATAGCTAGTGTACATGATTTATTGGCTTGCTTATTTATAGGCTTCAAACCTCTCTCACAGAATTGTATAGAAAGGTCGACAATTTCCACTCGATGCAAAACAGCTAGCGCGCAGATAGATGTGTGCTCGGCCATTACTACTCAAACCTGGATTTTAGTGTTGTAAACTGAGCCAGGCTTAAAACCAGAAGGGATAATGTCACCACTTTTATTTGACTTTTTCACTATTTTGAATACGAAAAAGATCCAAATCCAAAACGTAAAGGTCGTCTTATTCAAAACCTCAATCATCTCCTCTCTCTCCCACTTCACACCTATCACTAAAATATACCTGATAGATCTAAGCAGACCGAAATTGGTTTTCCATGAGATGGTGCCGTAGCCAGCACCCTTGGCAGCAAAGACATTATATTAGACAATATATAGTACTATGTATATCATTCATATAGCATAATAAGGCCCATAGTATTTCATGTGGGGTGGTAATTTGGCTTTTGGCCCTGCCAGCTGGCTTTTACATACATACAAACATTATATAATGCAGCACACCATACGAGACGTTGCTGCATGTGTAGTACTTGTAGGAGTATAAGTGTACGTCGCCACCACGCATATGCAGCAGATAATTAAGCGGCAGATGAATCAGCCAGCCCTTATATATATATCATCGATCACACGACCGGGTATGCGAGGTCGAGCGCGATGCCGCACAGTCCCGAGCGCGTGGCGTCGCGGCGGATCCGCAGGTACCCGCTCTCGCCCCAGCTGTTTCCCCACGAGTTCTTGACGAGCCAGTACTTGGTTCCCGACGAGGAGTCGGCGCCGTAGCCGACGACGGTGATGGCGTGGTTCATCCGTGTCCCGCACTGCCCCGACCACACGCCGCCTTTGTAGAACTGCAGGCTGCCGCCCATCTCGATGGCCGCCGCAGTGGGCTGCTGCGCCACCGCCTGCATCAGATTGCCCTCCCCCGCCGGCACCTGCACGTAGTCGGAGATCCTCGCCGTGTGGTCGGCGGCCTTGGCGCGGTTGCACTGGTACCGCCGCGCCTGGTACGGGTAGTTGGCCGACGTCGTGAGCCCGCCGTTCTGGATCACCCACCTGTACCCGTTCACGAAGTAGCCCAGGTTGCAGCCGCCGTCGGTTAGGTCGCAGTCGATCAGCTCCTGCTCCGACAGCGACACCAGCTTCCCTGTCTTGATCTGGGTGATGCCCTCGATCGTCGCCGCCGTCACGAAGGCCCAGCAGCTAGCTGCAGGCGTCGATCGATTAGTTAATTGCATGCAGGTCAAAATCAAGGGACGACAAGCTAGGATCGATGGTGGTACGCACAGCACGATGGTCCCTGGTTCTTGATCGGCGTCACGGCGCCGTTGGACCTCCAGTCGACGCTGGTCGGCGCCTCCATGCCGGCGGAGAAGTTGGCCTGCTTCTTGCCGGCGTCATGGCGGACGGGCGGCACCCCCTTCATGGCGTACAGGTCCAGGAACTCAGCCTCCGTGAGGTCGGCGAACTGGTTCTCGCCGAGCGTGTACGTCAGGTTGCCCGCCCGGTTGGTGGCCTCGATGTGCTCCATGTTGCTCCGGTACACCTGGAACCGCCGCTGCCTCTCCTCCGCCGTCGGGTACGACCGGTTGTACGTCGCCTGCCACCGGAGGAACCTGTCCATCATCAGCTTGTCACCACCGACGACGCCGTCGTCGTCCACGCCCCTGCCCGCCGCCGCCGCCAGCACGAGGCTGCAGCACGCGACAAGGACCAGCGCCAAGAACCCTCTTGACGACGCAGCGGCACGGGAGAGAGACATCATCTCTCTGTCTCGTGTGTCGTTGTGCTTGCTTCAGCTTAAGCATGGATGCTCCTTGTGCTCGCTTGTACATATATATAGTAGAGCTGCATGCTATGCTGCCGTTTTGCTTGTGAGGTGTGATTTCTCGTCGAAATTAACGTTGGAGCGACGATTATTCATGGAGCGAAACGGCCGTTCTTTAGCTGCTGTCGGATCAAGTGGCGACCTCTCGAGTCGGCCATCGGGCTGGACACACTTAGACATGCGTGGGCACAGAACACGCTTGGTTATGCAATAATGTGCATGGCGACGAGCTGTATTTTCTCTCGCGGC
This sequence comes from Hyparrhenia diplandra, assembly GCA_015847255.1. Taxonomy (NCBI): domain Eukaryota; kingdom Viridiplantae; phylum Streptophyta; class Magnoliopsida; order Poales; family Poaceae; genus Hyparrhenia; species Hyparrhenia diplandra. The sequence continues at coordinate 122,948 of JADLZK010010377.1, read as the reverse complement.
AGCGTTTGTAGCGCTAAATGTGTGCTTTTGCAACAAATGAGTTTGTTAGGACTTCTTGACGTGCACAATTCAGTGTTTATATATATGGCTTGCTTGTCTAGACATCAGTCCATGCTGTGACGGAGATGTAGGAGGCTTTAAAGGAAATACTCAGCCACACCATGGGGTTAACAGTGTGTTGTGATGGCCTTCCCCTAGATGCACTGAAGATATATCCTCGTTATACGCTCTTGAACGACAACAAGGCACGAATCATTGGTTTGTGCAAATGAGCGGATACCATCGTCGCAGGTAGATGAATGGTGCCGTTGGATCACTAAGTAAATACTAGTTTAATCATGGTTAGTGAATTTCTCTCATGTAATTTCCACTAAACTCTCTTGCCTACTCGGTTTGGTTGATGGAGAATCCTCCCCCACATGCCTTAACTATTTCTTGTAAGACAAACTACTATATGAGGTGGAGATATGGTCGAATGTGTGGTAATGTTGCGGATGTAACTATGGTCCTCTGGCCCGTTTGTGTTTTTACTTTAGACTCAGTGTGGCCGATATTTACTATCCAAGGCCTAGGGATGTTTAACATGCAAAAGCCTAGCACAACTTGTGCACAAATATAGGCACTAAGTCATTGGAACGCCCTAACTCTGTTGTTATGAGAAATGACATGGAGTTCAAACGGAACATTTCCACATGCTAAAATTGGTTAAGACTACAAATTGTCAACACACTCCTCAGAATTGTCATACACCTTAATTATCTGGATCCGGACCACAAGTCCTAGGTAGAGTGTTCAAACACTCATCATATTGTCAACCAAAGGTGGTAACTATTGAGGAGAATTACTTTCACTCAAAGTGAGAAGTCTTTACTTTATTAATGATTTCTCCTCACAATGCTTTCTAGATGGAAGCACTATTGATTTACAAATCCATAAGGTGGTGAAATAGTGAGAGCTTGTAGTATATGGTTTCACGTAGAGACCTAGCATAACATACCCATTGGTATGTGTGGAAATTATGTTCCTATATATCGATAATTGGCGATCAAACTTGATTTGGATAGATTTGGAATATATATAAGTCCTAGTGACTTTGTGTTCCAAATCAAAACACACATTGTGTATAAATCAAAGTCACTCCATGACTTGAAATAGTCAAGTTGATTGTGGTACAACTTACTAGGTGAGTTCCTTCCGTAGAAGGATGTCTCCCATCTTATTGATGTCACCTGTGTGACCATAGTACAATCCCCATGGATTTTATACTTCTCATATGGCACATATCAAAATAGGTAGTCATCATATAAGACATAATTTGAGATGAAATATTTGGGTTAAACCAAATTATGCTTAAGTCCATAACTTAAGCACACACATCGATCTTCCAATATTCCATTGATATTGTGTACCAATATTCGAATAATATCGGACAATCATACTACCAATAATATGGTCATTCAATCCCTAAATATGGATCAATATCCATTTTAACCCTTGGGATAACAACCTTAGCGCTCATGTATCTTGGATATCGCAATAGGCCCAATATCGCATGTAAATGATATAACTTAAAACATCACAACTTTTATAATACAGAAATGTGGGAGTCAAAGTGTGGATATCCATAGGCACAAAGGATCTTGATTTATTATTATGTAAGTTAAGATATGATCATATGGAGTATCAAGATACTGGTTATTTAATGCCCAATAATGCCGATCACGTCATCGATGTTATAGTGGTAAAGTTCTCACAGGATGAAAGGTCCTAAATGACTAGAAGGGGGGGGAGGGGGGGTTAATAGCCTATTAAATTTTCTTCAACAACACTAAAGTAAGGTGGTTAGACAATAAGATGGCGTAGCAAAAAGTGCGATGCTTCTAGCTAACTAAGCAAGCCACCTTCACAAGTAATTCTAGGTAGACTATGATTTCTCGGTAGCACACAAGCTACGTCTCTAGGTTGCACCTAAGTGAGAGCACTACACAACTAGAGAACTAATCTAACTAGGTGAACTACTACTACTCAAGCTCTATAACAAAGTAAATACAAGAGTAGAGAGTGATCTTTATACCGCCGGTGAAGAGTAGATGAATGAACTAATCAATCACAATATCAATCACAATATGAATGCCAAGATGACCAAGAGATTGACACAATGATTTATCCCGAGGTTCACTTGTTTGCCGACAAGCTACTCCTCATTGTAGCGATGCACTTTGTTGATGGTTGATAACGTCAACTTTTAATTATGAAATAATAGAACATTTGGGAACAAGAATAATAAAGATAGGGTTTTTACTAATGAATTCCACGAGTTTTGGTGCACACTAAGTTTTGTAGGTGAACTATGGAAAACAACTGAATATCGATGAAAAGAGGAGAAATAGAGAAATGGAAGAAAAGGGCCAAATCAGGACGATTAGTATAATTTCCAGGGACCTAAAGGACAAAAGAAGACAGCTCGCGAAGGTCGGGACCCACATGTCAGGGTGTAGGGCCGAGCGGCCTGACATGTGGGGCCACACGGCCTGCCCTGGTGGAACCGCATGTCCTGCTTCTGGAATCTTAGTACAACTGACCTATGGAGTAGATCTAGGTCGTCCAATCAAGTCGGTTTGATCCAAAGGCTAGGATTCATCCTATGAGGCTATATAAGCAGGGGCAGGGGTACCCCCTAAAACCCTAGAATTCAAGATCAAGATCAGCTTGATCTCGAGTTCCGTAGATCAAGTCCGAGCCATAAACCCTAGTTCTTCATAGTAGTTCTAGTTCTAGAGAGATTAGCTACATAGTAGTAGATTAGAAGGAGATCCAAGTCTAGGAAGACTTGAGTTTCAGATTCTGTCAAGGTGTTCTATAGGTACATTTACATCTTTTTATATATTACTCAAGTTTATCTATGACATTTTTCTTTATCTTATTTATTGCATTGTTTATTGCTTGATTTGATATGTCTAGTAGAGTTAGATATTTATTATGGATTTCATGCTTAGGATTGTATAGCCCTATTTGTAACGCGTAAGATAGGTGTTATAACTTATGTAAGCGTGGTGCTTATATATGTTATATCTACAAATGCCCACTATATGCTGAGTCGTGGGGTAGATCGAGGGGTAACAACCCTATTGAGTCCTCTGTAATCCTCCCTTCGTGTATAGTGAATAATAGGTCGTGTGTCGTGAAGAAGGTGAAGATCTCATTATTGAATCCTTCTTTGTTGATGGCCCTTGGGTATGGTATGAAGTAGTAATGCTAACCATGATAGCTAGATATTTACACTATTTAGAGTTCAGTAATAGCATGTGATGATAGTTACTCATTAGTAAGTTTTCCTTGTATTACCCCATGTGAGTCCTTAGACTAGAATACTCTATTGAATCTTTATCTTATATTTTATGTGGCTTGATCCCTTCACTTATCATTATCATTATCATTCATTATATATATTTTATCATATTTATCATTTATCTTTATTGTGACATTAACCCTATTATTGAGTAGAAGCATTATCATTATTGGTTCATAGTTATTCCATGTATAAGGATATTATTAGTGCTACGCATATTTAGTTTGTGGAATAGTAAATGACAACCTGGTCTTTACTCTAGGTAAAATGCTACAATGGTATTTATTATTCTATCCGCTTGTAGAGCATTGTTCTATATTTCTATATTTTGTTTATTTCTGCCTAGTCGTATTATTTTTTTTATACCATGTTATACTTGCTAGTTGCATAAGATGGACTGACACCCTGTCTTTACTAGAAGTATAGGTTACCTTTGACTAGTTCATTAGTGGCTTAGTAATTCCATAATACCAAAGCATTGTTTGGGGTCATTGCTTTTATAATGAGTGCGCCATAGCTATATTATCGATGTCGTTAAGAAGTGTCAACAAGCATTTTTAGCACCGTTGCGGGGGAAGATTTCAAACTTAGGAAGTACTAGTATACTTTCATTCGCATGAAATTAATTCAAACAACCAATAATCTTCTACTCATACAAAATGGTTTTGTTTATTTTTTATCATTCTATTTCAGGTTAATGTATGCAAAGTGCTAATTTGCTAGAGAATTTTCTCGAGTGATCTAGAAAAGATAATCAAGAAGCAACGAGAAAAGCTCGAAACATACAAAAATAAAGTTTAGGAGATCAAGACGACAAGAGAAGCTTAGCATCCGATCTTGAGGCTATGGCTAACAAGAGTCTTTTTGCGAGTTCTCTTCTCCGATTACACATAACATCCGCGACTTTGGACCAACTATCAACATTGGGGAGAATGGATTCGAGCTCAAACCCGCTCTCATCACTATGGTGCAAGCTAGTCAGGTTTTGTGGAAGGCACATGAAGATGCAAGTGCCCATTTGCAACATTTTCTTGAGATCTGCAGCACCTTCACCATCAAGGATGCCATTCTGCTTCGCATTTTCCTGTTCTCACTGCTTGGAAAGGCTAAACAGGTGGTTCTATGCCAACAAGAGGAGAAACACAAGATTGGGACCGCCGCTCAACCGAATTCCTTGCCAAGTTCTTTCCTACTAGCAAGACAAATGCCTTGTGTGGAAAATATCAAGCTTTTCAAAGAACAACATGATGAATCGTTTCTTAAGGCTTGGGAACATTTTCAAGATCTAATTGCGGGAATGTCCTCATCATGGCATGGAGGACCGGGCTTTTGATGCGCACTATCATGGGCTAACCACTAGCACCCGTGAGACAATGGACGCTCGCCGCTAGAGGAGCTTTCTTACGCTCCCCAATGCTACTACACTTGTTGAGAAGATGGCATCCAACCAGAGTTGGAGTGAAGGGTGCACTACCACTCACAAGAGAGGAGGAGTCCATCAGCTCAAAGAGGTGGACATGATATCAGCTAAGCTTGACTTGCTTATGAAGAAGCTGGAGAACAAAGACCATGAGAAGAGGGTCGGGCACATCAATGACTGTTGATGGTAGATAACGTCCACTTTTATATAATAAAAATGTTATAAATCAAGGGATGAATGCTAGTAAAATATTATTGTTTCTAATGATTTCCACGAGTTTTGGTGTACCCTCTTTTTTGCAGGAGAACTCCGAAAAACACTGAAAATAGGGTTGAAAAGAGCTAAAATAGAGACACCAAAGAAAAGGACCAAACCAGGGCAATTAGTAGAATTTCCAGTGTGTAAAAGGCAAAAGAAGATAGCTGGCAAAGGCCGGGGTCCACCTGTCGAGTGTGGGACCGTGGGGCCTAACAAGTGTGGCCGGACAACCTCCCCTATTGATCCACGCGTCCCCGCTTCTAGAACCTTCCTACAACCGACCTATGGAGTAGATCTAAGCCGTCCAATCAAGTCAGTTTGATCCAAGGGCTGAGATTCATCCTATGAGGCTATATAAGCAAGGGCAGGGGTACCCCCTAAAACCCTAATTCATTAGTTTGAATTCATTGTTCAGTTTTCAGAGTTCTCTCTGAGAAGTCTAGGGTTAGAGAAGTCAAGATCCTCATGATTAGAGCCAGACACTTCTATATTAGCTACTACGGATCTTGATTAGCAATCAAGTTTATTAGAAATAGAGAGATTAGTAAGGAGTGCTTCGGAGGAGTTCGGCCTTGTCGGATCTTCTCTCTTGTAGTTTCTTGATATCGTTCTCTTCACAAGAAGAGGAGTGTATTCAGAGATTATCTGGTGTTCAACTTCATAATTAAAGTAAGTTTTGGTTTATTTTATTCTTCAAGTTTGCAACTCATATTTGAGTACTTTGATCTTGGTTGCTCGAGATTAGAGGAATAATTCCTAGTATAGGTGCGGTGCTTAGACTAGAGTTATTTGTGAATGCCCCCTTTGACTTGGAATCAGTGGTAGTATCATAAAGGTGACTTTATAGCTTTATTGAATCCTCGGTAGCCTACTTCCCAAAGAAGAGGTGAATGGTAGACTTTGTCTATTCTTAGTAAAGTAATTTTTCCTTACTTTATTAAGGATTAGTGTCCATGATAGAAGAAATAAGTCAAGATTTATCAAGATTAGAATTAGAAAGTCGAAAGTTATCTCCTAGTCTAGCTAGTTTCTTAAGTACTTTTGATTGTGAAGTGGATTGGGTAAATGCTAATTATATTCACCTACTGTTCCTTTGGGTTCGATATTTTAAAATCGGGAGTTCATCTTTTGGTGAAGTGCTACAATAATATTTCTATCTTTATTGTGAGAAGTTAATTTATACCAACAAGCATTTCTCGTGTTTGTTCTTGGGGAATGGTAGTTTTGTTGGATAGTAACTTAGAGTATTGCCTTAATCTTGTATCTTTTATCATTTATCTTTTATTGTGTTTTTACTTTTATTGCATTAACTTTCAGTATTTAGTTTTTGCATTTATATTTCAGTATTTATTATCTTTTACATTTAGCATCTATTTCTCGGTCTTTACCTTTTGTTTATATATATATATATATATATAAAAATGACAAAAAATACTTATACTAGTATGGAGCACCTTCGGACTTACACCTTAGGCCGGTTGAGTCAAATAAACCTATTTTATGTTCTCGGTTATGAGTTACATCCCGATCTTATCCAATTAGTTCAGGGAAATCTTTTCTTTGGAGATGAATATGAGAATCCTTATTCTCACTTGCTTGAGTTTGACCAAGTTTGTGCTAGCCTACACTTAGAGGGTATGTCGGATGAGACCCTTAAGTGGAACTCTTTCCTTACTCTTTGAAAGGAGAAGCCAAACATTGGTGCAACCTTCACATTAGGAATTTTAAAGGGGATTGGGAATCTTTACGCTCTAAATTTTGCCTACAATTCTTCCCTTGGCCCGTAGGGTTGTCAAACTTCGTCTAGAAATTTTAAAATTTAAACAATTAGAAAAATAAGTCTCTAGGTAGAGCTTGGGAGAGACTAGAGTTGATCCTAAATTCTGGTCCCAATCTTTCTTTATCTGAACCTATGGTTCTACAACACTTCTTCATGGGCCTTAACTAAAATACTATGAACTTTCTTAACACAGCCTCAGGAGGATCGTTTATGCACAAAATTCTAGATGATGCTAAGGCTATCCTTTTAAGCATCATAGAATGTCTTCCCGATGAGAAGAAGTGGTTAGAAGAGCCGAGAAAATTCTATATTAGAGACATCCCAACCTATAGAATCTTTAGATCCTCGATCTAGCTTCGTAAGAGAAGGAGGATACTCCTCTTTTCTCGATTTTATGCTTGATTTTAAAAAACTTTTTGCTGATTTTGAAAACACTTCAAAATATCAAGTAGAAAGAAAACCTTATGGTCAGTCTTTGATAGTAGAGCTTTCCGAAGAGAAGTTCCCGAATGAGACTATGAAAGAATTAGTTTCTATCATGAGCTACGAGTAGGTAGAAGAGTCGAACTCTCACCCGACAAAGAATCTGTTTCCCCAAGAATAAATGCTAGAAAGCTTGTTGGTATTTGTTATGCCCACAGAAATATTGAAGATGAATAATCCGCAAAGCGCCACAGAATACCGTTATAGCTTTCACCCAGGGAGGTTTAAAATATCGTATCCACGGGAAATGTGTGAGGGAGACTACGATCTAATCTTAACCCGGAGCAGCACAAGACTTAAGAAGGTTGGGAGTGTAGAGGTGATCACTAAGATATGTAGCTCTAATCTTGGTAAGCTATGCCTTCTACTATTCTATCTGGGGAAATCACATAGGAAGAAACACCAACAAAGGATGCTTCGCCTAGAAATAAATCCCACTAGTCGTACAGACAGGAGGTGACTGCAAAGGATCAATGACACTCTACTATGAGTTATCACTGTCGTGATCTACCATCGATCCGGAATGTAGGATGAATCTAACGAGATACCCAAGTCTAAGCACCACGCTTACACTACGAATATTACCTTAACCTAATGCACTAGATTAAAGTACTCAAAAGAGACTCATAGATCAGAAGAACAATATAAACAATGTTGCTTACTAAAAGAAGAAGTTGATTTCCAGAGTAACTCCAGGCGTATGTTAACTTCCACCGAGGTACAAGTTGTGGAGGTAGCACCGATAGGCTGGCACCTCCTCCGGTCCCTTCCCTCTCTCTATCTCTCTTGTTCTAAAGACTAGATCTAATTAGATATAGTCCCCTCTTGAATGCTAGCTCTTCTAGTTCTAGTTCTAGTCTAGATCTAGAGTGAGACTCAGGGCCTCAGCCTATTGATACTGAATGATAATGAATTAGGGTTTCACCCAGGGGCCAGGGGGTCTTGTTATATAGCCCCGGAGGATGCGCTGTATCCTTCGGATCAAACCGACCTTGAAGAACGGTGTGGATCTCATCTCAATGGCGGTTCACAACCGACATACGAAGCGGGCTGCGTTTGGGCCTTGGACCAGGGCGGCCACGCTCAAAGGCCAGCTCGGCCACGCTCCCACCTTGGGACTTGGGTCCAATCCTTCGTGGATGCGTAGATCTCGTCGATAGATTTACAGAAAGGTGTGGTTTGCTGGAAACGGAGTCCGGATGAGGAAGTTATAGCCATTTTAGTGAACTCTACTGCGAAGTCGATATCTTTTGATTACGGACTCGAATATATCGAACAATATGTCTATTCCGATCGTCTCAACGAGCTCTTTGCATTGGTGCTAACTTTAATTACGTTGAGAACATGTTTATGCTGCATATGCTTTGCAAACTATAGGCTTTGCCTGTTTAATCCCTGAAAATATAGAAATCATCAAAACTTGTGAAATTCTGTCAATAAAATCCCTAGTCTATGTGATTATTTATTTTATGCACTTATTTCATGTTTAGTTGAATATTAATATTATGCAATAATAGGTGTCTAACACCTGTAATGATGGTATCCACTCATTTGCACAAACCAATGATTTGTGCTTCGTTGTCGCTTCTAGAGCGTATAACGAGGACATCTTGGGAAGGGCCATGTGACAACACACAGGTTAAGCCCATGGTGTGGCCACCCTGCATGTGATGTATGTCTTAGGTTTCAGCCATCCACTGAGCCAACATCAACGAAACCTTACCAAATTTTTTTTCATATGTCTCCACATACGATATCACGACAACTCGACAAGTTTCACGATTTTTGAACTTAGTTTGCATTTTATATAATTTAAAAACTATTCACTTTCATAAGTGAATGGTCATGTTCTCGTGAACAAGATGTTCAAAGTTTTGGGTCTATCCCTGGTTGAGGCCTCACATTGCACTCACCAATATGAATATCATTTTTCCGTTTATGTCCCCCCATCTATTCGAATGGCTTCCAATTCAAATTTAACTTATAAAAGAAAATACAATTAAAAGAAATAAAATCAAAATATATATTAAAGAGTTTTTTAAAAAAACTCAAATCTGGACATGAACTATGATGCATTGTAGAAACCACACACAAAAAAATTTAGATGCCAAATTTTAAAAAAAGAAATTATCATTTTACCGAGGGCCACAATAAGGGCTCTCTGCATACATGGTTCACCGAGGGTCCTGAATCTTGGCCCTCGGTAAAAAGGCCATATTCTACCGAGCGCCTAACCCCGCTCTTGGTAGAGTTGACGGCATAGGGGTGTTAGGTCGGTGCCAGACGCGGAGCCGTCAACAATACCCAGGACGGATCTTTGCGGAGGGCTGGCTCTCGGTGAACTCAACGTCTCCTGAGAGCCCCCGGTTACCGATAGGGTTGGGTTCTCGGTAGACGGAGCACTACCGAGAGCTTGATTCCTCCGAGAGCGGTTCTCGGTAGATGTAGACTCTACCGAGTGCTGGACGTCAAGCTCGCGGTAGTCTCTTTAGCGCTCGGTAGAGGCCCCGTGTGCGATAGTGATATGGACTGATGTCTAGACAAGCAAGCCCTATAAAAACACTGAATTGTGCACGTCAAGAAGTCCTAACAAACTCATTTGTTGCAAATAAGAGCACACATTTAGCGCTACAAACACTGCCGCGAGAGAAAATACAGCTCGTCGCCATGCATATTATTGCATAACTAGGGCGGCGTGTTCTGTGTCTAGCCCGATGGCCGACTCGAGAGGTCGCCACTTGATCGGACAGCAGCTAAAGAACGGCCGTTTCGCTCCAAATTAACGTTCCGACGAGAAATCACACCTCACAAGCAATACGGCAGTAGAGCATGCAGCTCGATCTATAATATATACAAGCGAGCACAAGGAGCATCCATGCTTAAGCTGAAGCAAGCATAGCGAAGCACACGATCGAGATAGAGAGATGATGGCTCTCTCCCGTGCTGCCGCGTCAAGAGGGTTCTTGGCGGTGGTCCTTATTGTCGCGTGCTGCAGCCTCGTGCTGGCGGTGGCGGCGGCAGGCGGCGGCGTGGACTACGACGGCGTCGGCGTCGGCGTCGGTGGTGACAAGTTGATGATGGACCGGTTCCTCCGGTGGCAGGCGACGTACAACCGATCGTACCCGACGGCGGAGGAGAGGCAGCGGCGGTTCCAGGTGTACCGGCGCAACATGGAGCACATCGAGGCCACCAACCGAGCGGGCAACCTGACGTACACGCTCGGCGAGAACCAGTTCGCCGACCTCACGGAGGCTGAGTTCCTGGACCTGTACGCCATGAAGGGGATGCCGCCCGTCCGCCGTGACGCCGGCATGAAGCAGGCCAACTTCTCCGCCGCCATAGACGCGCCGATCAGCGTCGACTGGAGGTCCAAGGGCGCCGTGACGCCGATCAAGAACCAGGGACCATCGTGCTGTGCGTACCCCACCATCGATGCTTGTCGTCCTTGATTTTGACCTGCACGTACGACTAGTCTAACCAAGTACGCTGCACCTGCAATTAACTATATCTGCGCCTGCAGCTAGCTGCTGGGCCTTCGTGACGGCGGCGACGATCGAGGGCATCACCAAGATCAAGACAGGGAAGCTGGTGTCGCTGTCGGAGCAGGAGCTGATCGACTGCGACCTAACCGACGGCGGCTGCAACCTGGGCTACTTCGTGAACGGGTACAAGTGGGTGATCCAGAACGGCGGGCTCACCACGTCGGCCAACTACCCGTACCAGGCGCGGCGGAACCAGTGCAACCGCGCCAAGGCCGCCGACCACACGGCGAGGATCTCCAACTACAGGAAGGTGCCGGCGGGGGAGAGCAATCTGATGCAGGCGGTGGCGCAGCAGCCCACTGCGGCGGCCATCGAGATGGGCGGCAGCCTGCAGTTCTACAAAGGCGGCGTGTGGGCGGGGCAGTGCGGGACACGGATGAACCACGCCATCACCGTCGTCGGCTACGGCGCCGACTCCTCGTCGGGAACCAAGTACTGGCTCGTCAAGAACTCGTGGGGAGCCAGCTGGGGCGAGAGCGGGTACCTTCGGATCCGCCGCGACGCCACGCGCTCGGGACTGTGCGGCATCGCGCTCGACCTCGCATACCCGGTCGTGTGATCGATGATATATATATATAAGGGCTGATTCATCTGCCGCTTAATTATCTGCTGCATGCGGTGGCGACATACACTCCTACTATACTACACATGTAGCAACGTCGTATGGTGTGCTGCATTATATAATGTTTGTATGTATGTAAAAGCCAGCTGGCAGGGCCAAAAGCCAAATCACCACACCACATGAAATACTTTATATGGTCCATATTATATATGCTATGAATGATATTACAGAGTACTGTCTCACTTTTCTTATACATCTGTTGAAAGAAAGTTTCTAATCCTATCTTGCGACGCATGCGAGCTGGACTCTTAAGCATGCGAGCGGGACTCGCGATCGGAACTCTGACACACGCGCGGTCTTGTGCATGCATGCACCCTATTCTTCTCTTTGTTTGGTGTGGTAAAATTATTTAAATCTGTATTTTGTTCTTTGTGTTAGGACATCATCTTCTTTTTATCCTTGTTTTTCCATATAAACAATTGTTAATTGTCTCTTGTCTATTGTGGTAAAATTATGCTAATTAAGTGATAATGATAGATTTCACTCATGATCTAAGGGTCTACCATGTTGCAAGAAATGTTGGTTATTTTTCTTCTAAAAGAGATATAGCAACTCTCATATTGTCTAATATAATGTCTTATTGGTATATATCTGCCCAAAGGTGTTGGCTACCGCACCACTACAAGTAATATTTAACCTTGTACTAGAACATGAGGTGCCCCTTTGGGCTACTACACAAACGACTTCTACAATGACCTGAAGAGCCAAAGCTACAATCCATACACCTTAGACTAACTTTTTAATTATAATAATGAAAATGATAAGGTTATGAACTTCGATCTGGGCACAAATATTGGTATATATCACATTGCCACAACTTTAGCATCTAATATCAAGCATATCTTAAAAGATGCATAGTACAAATTATGAAGCCTCATTATCCATAATTTGCCTCTGTGGTTTCGTTCAGCCGTACATTAGATAGCCATTCACTAAAATTTACAATCAGGAATCGTGATTATCAAACAGTTTTGCCAGTAGCTTAGAATGTCTATCCAAATGCCTCATGCTAGTGGTAGGTTCGCAAACCTAGAGACAAAATAACAGTGAACTACACAGTTTACAACTATGAGGTTTTCAAAGGACATAGTGCTGGTCGCCACACAGTGGGGAAGTCCCTTCGCCTCGATAAGCACTTGAATACACATGACATATACAGCTCGTAGGAACCCGTAGACGGAAAAGCTCTATAAATAGAAAAAAATGGGCATCAGGTATACATTCTTACCAAACATGATGTAGAGCATGGTACAAAATAAGATGGAAATGATGCAATTCTCATTCATCTAAAACATGTTAATCTTAAGGTAGATTCATTGGCTAAAAGTGCACAGTAAAAACTTAATGTATGATATACCCAAGTAGCCAAGTATTACATTTTAAGATTAGAAGTAATGAGTGTACCTACTATTCTAATGATCATTAGTTAGTACCGATTCATACAGTTTGCAATCCACCAATATTATTCTAGGAATGCGATATTACCTAAAACATTCAGAAAACAGAGAGAAAACCAAAAGAAGAGGTGAGGCAAGAGGGGCGGAGTGTCAGCAGAACAATGTGAGAGAAGTACAGCAAGTATACCCTGAAGTGATGTAGCCACATTAGTAGAAATATGGGACCATTGCTAAAAAGCACCAAAGCAATGCTTCTCAAATTACAACATTGGGAACTACATTATAAAAGAGAAGAAATTATTAAGTGCAGATAGTAACAGAAAAATGTTTAAATGAAACAGAGGAAGTCTAGTAGACTATATAAACCTTTTGCAGCAACATAAGATTCCAGTAGAGTTTTGAGAGAAATGGTCTACTATTCTTTTCAGAAGAACAACAAACAATTTTCCTTTTTGCTCTCTCAGTATGAGACTTCATTGCAATATCTATGATGGTTGCACCAAGTCCCAGTTCAACAGGTTAGTTGGGACTGAAGATTGAAGATGGATGTCATGAAGCTTAAGTAACAAAGTACTCACATCAGCAATGACCTTGGTGGGAAGCAGGTGCCCAGTCCTAAACTCCTAATCCAGTACAATCACAGATCAACAGCTCCCAAGGTCCCCTTGTTATGTACTCCAACAAGGAGCTCGTGGCTCAGACCTGAGAAGGAGAGCAAGCTCACACATAAGTGGATGGATCCAAGGAAAGAGGCACAAATAACAACGTTAATAATGACGAAAGGAGAAGGGTGAAGGGAGCTGGTGGTCATACTTTTTCTCGGTCGCCACCATTGGGCAATGCCGCCGGGCCACTTCTTTGCTCGCCAATGTACCCTGCTTGTTGGAGCTCGTCGCACGCGCACCACGGGCTTCTGGAGGCCGGCCGGATCGACGGTTGTCAAGGACGGATTTGTTTGGTGGGCACCTAGATCCGGATAGTGCGTGGGGGTCTTTGAGATTGGCAACCCTCCTCCAGTCTTCCGCACGCGCAGGCGGTATCCATGGATGCCACCTCCTCCGCGATTCCCCCCCGGCCCTCGTCCAGTCGTCGCGGGCGTCTCCTGGAGCTGTATCCGTGTAGGCCTCTTCCTGTCCGGTCTGCTCATGCTGGCACGGAGGCGACGCGGGTAGGAAATGGTAAAGACGGGAGAGGTATGGAGGCGCGCAGAGGAGAGGGCGTGGAGGCGGCGGCGGCGGTGGCGGTGAGGAAGAGGGTAGAGAGATCGAGAAAAAAGAGAGAAAGAATTGCGGTAGGGTTTGCATCTGGGTGGTGTTTGCAAAATGGTGAGTCTACAGTATGTTGGAAGGGTCTTTTTGAAAAAGTTACGGAGACACGTGTCGCAACGCCGAGAAGCCAGCGATGCTCTAAATTTTCTCGTGGCTCCAAAACGGAGTGGGTTTTAAGAACTCCGATTCGTACACCCCTCACAATTCGACATTAAATTCGTAAGCCATTTGATTTGATATTTAACCCTAAACACGTGAATTGGTTTGAAATATAGGATTACAAGAATTTTCTCTATTTCAGTAATTCTATTCTATAGAGGCTTCTTTTTAATGTTTAGGCCACGGAAAAGACCAGGCGCCCTTCCCTCGATCGGAAGGCCACACACGCCGCTTCCTCTCGTCTGTCCGTGCTTCGTCTCGGCGGAAGCTGTGGCGATCTCGCGACGGAGCCTCGCGACGCCGCGGCTTGCGATCGGCACGCACGCCGCCGCCCACCGCCGGCGGATACCTTGCGCCCGTGCATCTCCTTCCGGCCGCGGGCTCGGAGCGCCGGCCGCCCATCCCGCCCGTCCCCCTACCGTCCGGTCGGCCCAGCAGCATAGGCTAGGTTTGGGGGCGCCCTCCACCGTCAGATCCCGCCGCTCCGGCCAGGTACAGCCGTCTTCTCCGCTGCGTCCTCCCCTTCCCACCTCCCTAGCTGTCGTTTCCATCCAACATGGATCCTCCCTAGCTGTGCGTTCAGGCCACCTGAGATGTGAGAGGGATAGTATTATCCTTTTCCATGTCCTGAACAGTGAGAAGAGGAGAAAAAACCCCGTGATCCTATTTTCAAAGCAATTTGCATGTTCAGGGTTATATTTCAAAATGTCTGTGAATTTAATGGGATTGTGAGGGGCTTGCGAATACAAGGTTAAATTTCAAAAAATTTTCTTGCATCCACCAGGTGCGCCCACCCTTCTTTCCTGCTATGTGAAACCCTTCTTTCCTCCATCTATCGTCCGGTCACGACGCCGCCCGCCCCTCCTGCCTCGCGCCGCCGCAACGCCGCTGGCCCTGCTCCGGCCGCTCCAGCGCTCCTGCCACGCGACGCCGGCGGATCCTACTCGCGACGCCGCCCGCTCCTCTCTCACGACGACGCCCGCCGCTGCTCCGCCCGCTCCGCGCTCAGGTCAGCTAGATCTCCTCCACCCATAGGCGGATCCACCCATAGGGCGAGGTTGGGCGGTCACCCTACCTCCCCTCCGGCAGGAGCAGGACCCTGGAATCCGGAGGTGGAGTGCAGACTGCCGAGCGTCCGAGGTTGAAGACGGACGGCGGCGAGGAAACGAGAGACGAACGAAACTGAGCTTCTGTGGCGTATTGGGCCGTCCATACTCACGTGGGCCATCTAGGCAGGGAATTAGGCCTAGTGGGACAGATCGGTTGGGCAAATGGCGCAGTGCAAATGTCCAGATGTCTTATATTTTTCACCAAGTTTTTATGATTAATTAATGTCATTTACTAATTGATTTTTCTTTTATTTGTATACTTGGCCGTATCGGCGTATCCTTGTTTTTTGGAAAATGCCGTATCAACGTATCGCCGTATCGGCTTGCCGTATCGGTGCAACGTAGGTGAGACCGAATACCCAAACCCTAGCTTAAGTTATTTGTAGTCGAATCGGATTTGATCCAATTTCAGGTCTAGTATAGTACATATATATCATGCATTGATGCCTACGAACTTTTTGTTTCTTTTTTACACAACGTATTGTGCCCTTTACTGAGTCTGCCCCTGGCAATTCATTTCTTTTAGTGGATCTGTTTGCCGTGCCGTGGGGTTGTAAACAAAGATTTATTAGTTCAATCAAACCCTCTCTCTGCGTATTCCGTGCAACTTAGGTAGCCAACATGATAGTGTTACTTATTGATCAATGTTTCTTTTAGGGACTACGGAGATTAATGATAAATTCTTCCTTTGATTGCAAAAGAAAGAACCATATGTCTTTATGTCTATATAGAGTGTGGCTCAAACATTAATGACAGAAAGGTAGAGCTAGTTGGTAGTTCTAACCATTTTGCATAACAAGATGGAATGCCGTACATGATAGTTATTCTTTTACTTTCGTTTTTCGCTCCTTTTCTGTTGTCTTGATTTGCTCTGTTTTCTTCATCCCTTTATAAGATCCCAAACATTGCTTATTGAAGCATGGTCATGTTTTGTTTTATTCTTTCTATTTCTCTTTTTGTTTATAAATGTTCATGACAAACATGGCAAGCAATCCATCTTTGTGCAATAGCTTGAGGTCTATTTGGCATACAACAACATCTTACGTTAAATAAGATGCTATTATGTTTCCTTTTTTGCAATAGTCTTCTGTTTGGGCACACGATCAGGTCCAAAGCAGAAAAATCTTGAGTGAAGCTTTGCTGAAAAAATACAGGTAAAAGTAAAACACAAAACAGTATATGCTTCAGGATATCTCACAATGTGCATTTTAGTTAGCCTGAGATGCATACCCAAGGCTACATTTACTGCAAGTAGGATTCTATCTCTCCCAACACACGTTTATGGCAATAGTCCACTTTATAGATAACAAAACTTGTCTTGTGATGCACGGAACTAGAGATCTGACTTATATAAGTATGCCAGATAATGATGCAATTATGAACCCCAGAGAATAGAATTTATGTGACCATTTGGCCTAACCAAGGAATTTATGGCATGGATGAATGGATGATATGAAATCCTCTTGCTGTATGGTAGCTTTGTATTATATGATATGGTCCACGCGAACTCTTTCATGATTTACAGATTTAGTCCTATGATATTTTTTATCTCATCTCATTTCTAAATTCGTATTTTGTAGGAAACATTTCAAGCACAGGTACCTAAGTATGGCAGCAAGACGCAATGTTCGGTACTCACCTCTTCCTTCAGAGGATGGGGGCGACGACAGTTTTACTAGAGAAGATGTTGACCTCCGATACACTTACACTCCAAAATCCTACAGAAGGGTCCCATGGAAGTCAATTGCCCTGGCATTGTTCCTCCTCCTCCTAGGAACTTCACTTCTCTTTCTTTCTTACTTCATATTCACAGGTCACATGGAGGGTGATAGTTCTCAGGCATATGGTCTCTTGTTCCTAGGTTTCCTTTCCTTTCTTCCTGGTATGTTAATTTAACTGCTTTTATGCATTTATTTCCTTGCCATGAATATTTTTTATTTCGATATTTTCACTGTCTTTTAGCTTCAAAAGTACCTATTAGTGTAGTTATTCACTAGTTCTTCAGAGTGAAATTTATTGCCATAGATAATATTGGGAAATTTCATATAAAATAAGGCACTATGCATCATTGTTATGTAATCAATAAGTTCTTGGTCACTTAAGACAATGCCGGTCTGCTGTTTGGAATCACAGTTTTTATTGTCGATGAAAGCAAACTGTTCACACATTTGCATTGCAAGGAATTATGTGCTATGTTTGTGGAAAGTGAAAGTTTTACCTTTTCTTTTACATAATTGCAGGTTTCTACGAGACTCGAGTTGCTTACTATTCATGGCGGGGAGCACCGGGGGTACACTTTTGCATCCATACCAGACTATTAGCCTTTCAGTTCACACCTCTGATCCTGTAAGGATAATGAACAAGCGAGCAACTTGAAAACTTTCCTTGGGAACCAATTTTAGTGATAAAAGAATTATAGCATGTAGATGTAGTGGCTAAAATGATTGTTGTGTTTATAGGATGATACTGCTTGATCGGTCAGTAAAGGAATAATCCTTATGCTATTGTGAAGAGCAAACATTTATTTTGCAATTGCTTGATATTTCTTGTCAATATCACAGAATTGAGTTCCACCAGTATGGGTTTATCTGATGATATCCGCTAGTACGGCATTTGGAACTTTGGAGTATATGTAGCAAGTTGCAGTCGCTACTGTGGCTGCACCATAACCAAGTACATGCCTCTTTTTTGAAAGGGATTCTGTCATGCTTGGAAATTAGAATGTTGTGTGGAATACTGGAATGAGGAGAGGCAGAGAGCATCTGATTGTGGCAGGAAGCTGAACGCAGAGAAAAGGGCCAATAATGGTTCTCTGGAATTCAAACGCAATATATTTGAGGTCGGAGCTAGTCCATGACAAACTGGCAATGGCAAGGTTGTGGCTCTGGTTGGATGGGCTTCCTTACCTTCCGATTTTAGTATTACAAACCCAAAAAGTACGCCTCCTCCACTAACGGTTAGGATTTCAGAAGGGGATCGTGCCATGTGACCAAACATTTTGCCTAGGGTCGCTTAAAGTTAACACTATTTAAAAAGTTGCTTGAAGTATTATGCATGGAGTGAGTGCTGTTCCTGGCCACATGTGTGTTGTAGCCGTTGCATATGGATGCATTTTGTGGTATCATTTGTGTTTCAGTAATTCTCGTTGCACATATTGTCTTGTAGCCCTTGCATATGGACATATTATTTAGTGTTATTTGTGTGTTATACTTTTATAGGGGCAATTTGGTAATTTTGTACCTCTGCTAATTTGCTCTCACCCTAAGCGTTGAGTTAAATGTGGACGGAGGGAGTGGTCAAGAGGTAGGACGTTCATAAAAAAAGATGTAGATACGACAATATAATGAGGAAATTTAACCTCGGATAGGCAGAAATAATATGAAGGGCTTGTTATCTATTTTACCACAAACCATGTTGAAGTGGGTTGGAGTATTTAAACTAAAATTTCCCTTCAATCCATTTTAAAACACATGTTGTTTGAGGTAGATATATGTAGGCCTAACGAATGTGGTGGGAGAGAAGAGGAGGAGACACCAAACCAAACCAAAGGGAGAAAAGTGCTAATAATAGGCGTTGCTAATAATTCTAGCACACAACACAAGCGGCGGTGGCGGTGGCGGCGATTCGCCATGCATGCATGGGCCCCGTTATCTGACCGGCCGCTTCAATTCGTGCCCCAGCTAGCGTAGCGCTTTCCTCCCGCTAGGCGCTAGCCTTCCTCCGTCCTCCCCACCTCAACGGCCGGCGGCGGTTCGACGTCGACCGTGCGGAAGGGAGAGGCGTACGTACGTGGGGCTCGTCGATGCTTGCGCAGACGCATTTCGCCGTTGAGCATTCAGAGGTTCGATTCCTCCGATCCCCCTTCTCTTCATTTCCTTTATTTATTATTTATATTTTTCGAAAGAATTTATTTATTATTTATATATAGTTCTGTTGTCTGCTCATTCACTGCATCGGCTTGGTGTTGTTGCTTTGGCTACGACAGAATACATTTGATTCTGGGCAAAAATTGATGAATTTAGGGGTATAAATAGGTTCAACTCACATGTTTTAGTGGTGTTTCACAATAAGCACACCATTTTTAACACCGGTGTCGCACAGAGCGTCATTTTGGTTTTATTTTAAATCAAACATTTTTAAATTTGACAAAAATATATCCATCATAAAATATATTTGACGGAACCAAAATATCATTTCTTTTGCGGGTAGGCAATAGTAATGTTAATTATTGAATTGAAGTGATTTGGCCTACATCATATCCTTGTTATGTTCATCAATTCTTTGTTGGTCATGAAAACCAACATCGTGTTTAGCTTGCTGGCATTAATTTCTTGCGTTTTTTTAATTTTCGCTTAAGCTGGCTCCAACTCCAAAGGGCTAATTTGCATATTTCTGTTGCCTGGATTTTCTGCAAAAAGAAAACAAAAGGAAAATATTTATGTAATCAATTAATAATCCCACAAACAACCACTTTTGGGGGAGACAGGCAACGGGCAATGCTTATTTTTCTTTTTGGGTGGCCTCACTGTATACTGACCTAATTAGAGACAAAGAAAAAACATATGCGCCGCATGTCCACATGATTACAGTAATCGAACGAAGATCTATGAACGTTAAGACTTAAGAGCAAGCACACCTTCGTAGATTATTATCTCCATCACAACAGGCAACAGCTCTAACCACCACCCAGTTTTGTACTAATTTCTACAGGGGAATAATATTTGGGGCATATATTTCTGTCATTTGGTTGTCCGGAATACCTTAACTTGCACAAATATGGTGTGTTCCTGAGCAGATGAATAGTTTCTCTCAAAATAAAGATTAATATGCTGTACACAGAAAGGGAAAAACAATGCGCAGCAAGAGCAATTATTCTTTGTTGCAAGCATTGATGATTCTCAAATTGTTGGCTGTCCGATTGATGATTCTCTGATTCATTTGCCCAACATATAATTCATCTATTATTCCCTGATTCATTTTCCCAACATATAATTCATTTGTTCAGGTATCAATTCTTTCCAGCTCATTGCTGGCTGTCCGATTGATGATTCTCGAATACGTCCTTCTCTTTGACCTTGCAAATCTTTCAAAAAATGTAGATATACCTGCAAATTAAACACGGCATCCATTCATTGCATAGTATAGTATCCCCTACCGACATTACAAGACAAATCTACTTAACCATATCTCTCTTCAACTGCAAAATCTTTCTTCATTATGCATACTGAACAAGAACCTTCCCTGAAGTTCAGAATGCCAACCTACCAACGAGCACATGCTCCATAAACTAGTACACCAATCATGAACCTAGAACACTATATAGCAGAGCACCTGCAGGTTGCTCCAACGCCCTGCGCTCTCTTTGTAGGTCCGCGTGTTTCAACACCATTTGTGTTTCTTTGGATTCAATCTGGTAATTCTCCATTCTGCTTATCCAGATTTCTTTGTACATTGCCCTCGCTTTCGTCTGTCTAGTTGAGAATACCGTCTTTGGTGCAGACAGACATTTTCAAGCTCGCTTAAAAGATACTGTACATCAAACACTGTTTCATGTGATTGCAGGTTAGGGTTTCATTTGTTCATCCACACTGTGTAGAGTCTGAAGGTGAAATACATTAAAAGAGTACTGAAAAATACCAGAAACAGCAAACACACACAAGTATCCACCATGGGTTCCTGTACTTCCAAGTCTGCCCTTGACCATAGGAGGTCAGCCAGGTATTACACCAGAGGGCGAAAAAATGTCCGCAGCCGTCGGTCCGTCATGCCAGAGGCACCCCAGAGCGATCCAAGAGGACGCATGACCGGCTTTTCCGTGAGCGAGATTGTCCATGTGGAGACGGCCAGAGGCAAGTCAGAGCATTCCAAGACATTCCACCTTACGCAGATGGAGTGGCACCACAGCCAGAGGGACTCTAAAGGTAAAATTTAATTTAAGTTGATAAGCAAGAGGCAACAAATCAACCAGATTTTCTCATACCGTTGTAGGCTGCAGCAATGAAGATGCCTGGTTTGATTCTGCCAGTATCCTTGAAGATGATTCTGATGATGAATTCAAGAGTGTCGATGGAGGTAATATAGAATATTAGACACCTTGAGGGATGGCCACTGTGCTAATTGATGTCTTGGTACGGTGTACCTGTAATGCTGAAGGTTTGAACTCTCCTGCAGATAGTTCGGATGAAGATGAGGAGCAGACGAAGAAATATTATAGTGCTTCCAATTTTGCTGATGCAATCTCTCGCATTGGAGACATGTGCCGTGTTGTGCCCATGACATTATCTGTTGAACAATATCTGAAAAAAGATAATGGTAACAACCGTATGTCAAAAGAATAAGCATCACAAAGATTCAACATCTACACCTTTATCTGATATTCTTGCATTGAAAGGTGATGATCCTGGACATAGGAGCCAAAGCATGTCTGTTCGTACCAGCAAGTGTGTACCATCCTCCATTAGAAATGATACAGATGACGATAACAAGGAGATCTCCACGCCATCCCGCTTACGCCAGCTGCTGCAATCTATCAGCTTCAATGAAAGGATGCAGCAGTTAACAGGTGGCAGCCCTGCAAAAAAGAAATCCACAGTCATCCGGCTCTCATACAAGACAACATCATGCGATGACTATGAAGACAACAGTGAATGCGGTAAGTCCAGTATCTGCTTCGGTTTGATAATACTCCCAGCTAGCTAATGTGCAAAGTTTCATTGTAGGTAAATCTAAGAAATATGTTGTCCGTCCAAAGGTAGGGCAAACAATCCCATATGGAGGAGAGAAGCCAACGGCAGGATGTTGGTCACGGATTGATCCATCCCTCTTCAAGTTGAGGAGTGAGACCTTCCTAAAGTATGCCAAGAAATTCACAAATAATGCCATCAAATATGTTTATCTGTAAGCATGAGCATGAGCTGTACAAACCGAACCTCTGATCTCAATCTTTTCAGAGATAAGAAGAAATGTGCAGCTCCAAATTATGCTGCTTATTATCCGATAGGTGTTGACCTGTTTGCCTGCCCCAAGAAGGTTCATCACATTGCTCAGCACCTCGAGCTTCCACAAATCAAAACACACCCCAAGCTCCCATCAATTTTGATTGTGAACATCCAGGTATTCCCCTACAGACTGCATGAAAGTAGGTAGTATAGTTGGCTATTATGTATAGTGTTCTGAGGTTACAAGCTTTCGTTTTGTTTCAATCACAGGTGCCTACCTATCCTGCTGCTATGTTCCTAGGTGACAGTGATGGAGAAGGCTTAAGCCTCGTCTTGTACTTTAGGGTATCTGAATACTATGACAAAGAGGTTTCTGAACATTTCAAGGAATCCATCATGGTTGGCCCTTTTCAATCCACCATCTATGTCTATTAAACAAAATTATTTCCTGTGGTCTAATAGAATCTTTCTGATGACAGAGATTTTTTGAGAATGAAACTGAGAAGGTAAAAGGGTATACGTCAGAATCTACAGTCAGTTACAGAGATCGATTGAAAATCATGGCTGGATTGGTCAACCCAGATGACCTCCAGTTGGGTTCCACGGAGAAGAAGCTTGTCCAAGCATACAATGAGAAGCCAGTCCTCTCACGGCCCCAACATAATTTCTATGAGGTACTGGATGTTGTTCCTTCACTTGTTTGTAGACACTCAATGTCATTAGGTGGTTATCAGATTGTAAAGGTACGTGAAAAAACACCAGTTAAATGTCTCACATCTCTTACATCACCAGGGAGAGAACTACTTTGAGGTAGACCTTGATATACACCGGTTCAGCTACATTGCTAGGAAGGGACTGGACTCATTCAGGGAACGCCTAAAGAATGGCATCCTCGATATGGGGTTAACAATTCAGGTAAGCTTCCCTTCAGATTCTCCAACAAAGAAGCTGCTACCGGTCTTCTTCAGCCTCTCCTATGTATTTGCATACATATATAACTGCTGCCCTTCTTATGTATTCTGTTATATTTGCATCTGAGATAAATTAGAGATTTTCAACAAAAACTGTTTAATTGTTAATCATAAAGTTCACCACAGTTTTACATAGCCAATTTTCCACCAAACACAATATCTTATGAATGAATAACTAACACTGCAGATTATTATCTTATTCAATCCATCTATATTTCATTTAATCATTGCAACCTTACAGGCCCAGAAACAGTCGGAGCTCCCTGAGCAGGTCCTCTGCTGTGTTAGGCTGAACAAGATTGATTTCACTGACCAAGGAGTTCCAACAATAGCCGCAGCAGCTGATGACAAGTGACACATTTGATCATAGTCATCGCATGTGCGAGCCAGTAATTGAAAGGCTAGATCCATTCAATTCAGATAAAAATGAAGCGAGAAAAACCTGATGACTCCACATCTTAGTTACTGCTTAAAATGTTCCCCGTTCTGCCTACTTTTTAAGCGCGGAAATTTTCCTGTAAGGCTGTAACTGTAATATAAACTAATAATGTATATACAAGCCGATACAACAACCCTTCGGGTGTTGATCAAGATCCTAACCTTTTCCACTCCACAGTCTCCACTTGCTGTTCCTCTTGATGATTGCAACATGCCTACTTCCAGATGCAGGGAAAACACTGAACCTGACAAAATCCAAATGGCCATGCATCAGACTGGCAGGAACATTCATAGTAAGATTCTGACAGGAATCGCAGGCGCGCCTGCCTGGATGTCAAAACTTTGTAAGCTTTTGTTCCGGATCTTCTGGTAATAAAAGCAGAGGAAACCTGTTTTCTAATCTAAAAAATAAAAATAAAATAAAAGATTCAGACAGAAATCAGGAGGCGTACCTGCTTTCTTTAGACTCAATACACAGATTGTATGAAGTGAAACCGTGGAGGTGTCGCCGCCTGTTCTAGAATTAAGCCTCCAGGTAAAGAAGAAATTGGCAGCCGAATTCATCTTGAGCTGAATACAGGAGAAAACGTGCAGAAAATTGAGCTTGAGCAGCAGTGATGAGAGAGAAGAAACTCAGATCAGAACGGCCAAAAGTGAAGAGGGCGTACGTCGTCGTATTCACCGATCGACCAAGGACCAGCAAGCGAGTACTCCTACTCCTAGGTAGCTCGAGGAAGACATCCAAGAACGCCCTGCCTGCGCAAGCAACCAAAGCATGGCTGCTTCGAAACGGAATGGCGCCTGCACGGCACGGGGCACGGGCGGACAGACAGAGAGGGCCCCAACCCCACACCCCGAGCCCGCAGGAGGTGGTAGAACTAGGAGAGCGGCTCCGGGCGGGGCGACGACAGGCGAGGCGGAGACCGCTGTCCCGGGGCGGCATTTAGTCGAGCACGTAGTGGGCAGTGTGAGGCGGAGGCCGCTTTCTTGATTGAAAAATCAAGCGAAGATTGCCAAATCATGGATGAAAAAAAATAAAACAATTCCACCTTTCAGGATCATCATCGCAGTCTACTTTATCTCATGGGTGAAAAAGTGTTTCTCCGTTGTTCCAAAACAGTAGATATCATCTCCGAATACATTTGGCTATCATCTTTTCAAAAACTTGTCATGCGCTTAGCACGATTAGTTTTAAGACAAAAAATCACCATCAGAACCTTATTTAAAGGAAACTCAACAAATACAGAAGAGACCAGGTGGCATTATAAATTAAGAAGAAATAGACACTCAAATTTGAGTTAAAAAAAAAAAGTAATCAGACTTCAACGGTTGAATGGCAGACCCACGCCACAGTATATGAGAATTATACATAAGGAATAATTACATGTTGAATAATTTTCGTTGCTGCTCAACGGCTTCAACTAACCCATGGTAGTAGACCTGGATAATTGGAGGTGAGCTCACAGCTTCAGAGGCCAACGGCAAATCAGTCATCAGCAACTATATAACTTTTTTTTTAGGAAACAACTATATAACTTTATATATCCTGTAGAAACAACACTTACAAAGAACAGGAAGGAAGCCATGTATCTACAAACCATATCTCAGTCACAGGTTTTAAATCAGGTATATACAATTGAGCCGATGAAAGCTGTCATCTACTATAGTTCTCCGGGGGAACGACTGATGGCATTTACAACCAATGGGCGTAATGACAACATAACATACATCACGCAGCCAAACCGGGTGTGCAGGCTTTTGGAAGGGCACAAACAAAAGATCTCGCTCTTGCTAAAGCCAATGACTGGGGGCATACTAGGCCAATTTGCTGCGGCGTAGAGCGTCAAGCCGCACACCTAGGAAATTGATGAGAGAACAGAAATAATTTACCCTGCTAGACTCCAAAACTCTATGTTATTTCATTTTCCTCTTTTAGTGTCATAGAAGAAGCTGAGGATGTGTTTTGTAAATCTGACACTCTGCGTCTACTGGATGCTGAACTCTGGATCTTGTATGGTACGGTGGTGGAAGATGATGACCCATTGGCATTGGCATTGGCATTGGCAGCAGCATGGCTACTGTTCCTGGCTGCTGGAACATCATGGCTGTGCTTCCCTTCGTACGTTGTTATGACAGCCTTTGGGTCTTGGGATGATCTTTCAATATGCTTCTTCACATCACACCCTTGGTACGTGCATTTGTAGTAACTCCTACATAGTGCAAACATAGATAGGTGAAGGATGAATGGAACTAAATTGGTTTCTCCATGCAAATTCCCCCAAACAAATCATCATCAGATAGAAGCGATATGAATTGTGCACTGCTAATGGTCAAGTCATACATTTTAATTGTGAATGAATTGTTACTGTTAACAAGTATGTGTAAAGAAGGATCAAGGTACCAATGACTATATTGCCTTCCCCACCAATCATTGCTAGAGTTAAGATGGGTGCCAGGTGTATTGCATTGATTATTGCTCATTTAAGTAGAAAAAAGACATGGAAGAATGAAGCAAAAAGATGCATTGGAGTCATTGACTTATCTGCTGCATTCAGGGAAAAGGCTAAGGGCCTGTTTGGATGATGCAGTTTTCAAAAAACCGTAGTATCACAAAACTGTGGTTTTATAAGTCAAAAAGACACAACCGTGGTTTAGAAAAAAGAGGTCTAGAGTAGAGTTTCTAAAACTCCAAAAAGACTACTGTTTCGGCAATACTATGGTTTTAGAAACTACAAGATTTATTGCATCCAAACACTCAGTAGCTTTTAAAAACAAAGTATTTTGTAAAACCATAATATTTCTCCAATACTTTAAAAATACTTTGCATCCAAACAGGGCCTAAATGGAATCATATTTGGGGTCGGAGAGAGTATTAAAAAGTCCAGGCCTTCTGGCTAGTATCTACCGTCCACAAGCCCCATTTGGCGAACATGCACAAACCTCACCAAATAAAAGAACTATAAAAATGCTAAGAGTAAAAGTGATAAGTTAGCATAAACTGTAAATGTTTTTATTCTTCTTTCTCCTCCTGTTTGGTATTTGTCAGAACTCATTTGTAATTCCTAATTGGTGATGAGTTTGAACATGAAATTTGATACTTTGAGCAAAGTAGTTACATAAATACATCAACAAATATTACTATCAGAATTGTTTATGCACAAGGCTAGTCAAGAACAAGTCACTTTTTTTTACCAAGGAACTACAGTAAAATTTCATCTTCAATAGAATCACTAGCTGAATATATGACAAAATTTCATCAGTGCAAAAATAATATTCCTGCAGCAAAATTTCAGTCAACAGGGCAGGAGCTCATCAGTGCCGATTTGTTTGAAGATAGAGTGATGCGCTAGATGTTGAAGAAAGAGCAAGTTGGATTTGAATCCAAGCTCAAGCTGTTCACTGAAATATTCTCCAATTTCAATCAACTGAGAGAGGCAAGGTTCCAAATAAAATTCATTGGCATGGTCTCCTAGAGCTAAAAGCATTTTAAATAAAAAAGAATGATATATCGTGAAAAATAGTTTTTAGTGATGGCCAAAGCTAAATTTTTTGATAACACAGGTACTAAAACAACATATCTTGGATTAGAGGGAATAAAGATTATCACTTTCTGAAAGATTCTTTCTGTCCCAAAGAAAAAGGAATCTGAAAGGTTCCAACTGAACATCGAAGAAATGGATTGAAGGTCAATGTAGTGAAGATCAGATAAATAGTGTCCGTTTTTCTCAGCAATTACAACATCACCCAGGACTTTCATGGGTTATTGAGATTAAGTTTCAAAAGATGCAGGTTTAATGTGACATTGTGTCAGTCCCTAAGAGCTGCACCATTGAGCAGTGATGTACATGTTTGGGCTTTACATGAGTATCAAATGATCTCATTTGTTACTAAAACAGTGGGTGGATTCATGGAAGGCTGTTTTAGTTCCATAACTTGTGGGTCATGTACAGGAATTCTTGAAACAACACTAATTAACAAATTCATTACAGATTTAACCCTATGGATTAAGAGCTAGTAATTCTTTAATATGCATTTTCTTTTCAAGAAGACTAAGGAAACAAATCCTTGTATAGAATAGTTAGTAACACTTAAATACTTAATGTAAGACAATTAGTGTATGAAAAGATAAGTCATAAAGAATGGAGACTCCGTGTGCAGGAGAAAACAGAACATAGACCTGGCTACTAGAAGGGATTTAGTGAGCTCTCTTGGCCATGTGGAACTGGAAAACTAAGATCTCTAAGTCCAATAAAGGAAGGAGAAGTGCATTCAAATATTTTGTGGTATATATACCCCAACCTTGCACATGTACAGGACATGCCTTTGCCAAACAATTTTCCATCTTCCTCTTGATTACTTTCTTTTCAAGGCACAATCTTTTTTTTTTAATTTCTTTGCCTGAGTTCTTACCTAGCTATCTACTCCCTCCGTTCCAAATTATAGTTCGTTTTGGCTTTTCTAGATACATTGCTTTTGCTATGCACCTAGTTTGTCTAGATACATGGTAAAAGAAATGCATCTAGAAAAAGCCAAAACGACTTATAATTTGGAACAGAGGGAAGTAGAAATTAGTGCAAACACCGGTCATATTCCTGACTAGTTTTTGGTCATATTCCTATTTTCTCAATATGAACCAGGATACTGTTCTGTGACCACTAACTTGGTGCTAGAGTTGTACTCTATTATGACACTTAAGCACCATGCTTCTGCACGCACTGCATAAATCACTGGGCAAACCCTCTAGATTCGCAGCACATCATGACTCCACATAATTTCATGACTATACCATTAAAAAATATGTCGGACTTGAAGGTATACTAGATGCAATAAAAGCAGGTAAGTTACTGTATGACAACAGCCTATATTTCACACTAAAGAACAAACTACATTTGTACACCAGTTGTATTATGATGTATTCTAATAAAAATGGCGCAGGATACTGGACACTAATACAAACAACTTGTTAAACAAACATATAGAAAGAGCATGTATATTCCTATATCGTATCTGTGTATTAATCTGCAATGTTGGTAATCATTTATCATGCATCGACAATTACATACTGGTAAAGAATAATGAACGGATCAAAGATAAATGGAGCCATTCAGAATTTTACCAATTAAAAATGTTGTTTTCAAAGCAGGTTCTAACTCACAGCAGAGTAGGTCCAGTCAAAATAAAACAGAGAACAAGTCAAAGTAAAGAAGTGGTCACCTCGGGTAGGGATTCCCTTTTACCACTTTCTGTCCATACTTGCGCCATCGATAGCCATCATCCAGAAGATCAACCTCGCTGTTTGTTTGCACAATTATCCTTTGGGCTGGAGTTGGCACGTGTCTGCTCAACAAAACTAGTGATTATAGATCGAATCTTGGAAAACTTATTAAAAAATGATCATGATGGAAACCACCTTCTGTTTGCATTTGCATAGCCAGGATCTCCATTGTCAGCCCTTTGTCCATCATCTCGCTCCTCCTCACTATCACTTGAGCCTGACAATTGCTCGTCTCCATCTCCCCTTCTTGACACTGAAGGCACTGCTATGCCATCATTTGACCCCTCATGTTTTCCAGAGTGATCTTGAGAGCCAGGTTCTGATCTGGTTGAAGTGTCTTCGTTCTCATGGAGATCATCTGCTTCGTTTAGTAGACCACCACCATCTTTGGACCTCCTTTTTGGTGGACGCTGGTGGTTGTGCTGACCTCTATAAATTATTTGAGTGATGTGTCCTTCTGCTGAGCGCTCCACTTTTTTCTTAACTGGACAACTTGCATGCGTACATTTGTAGTAACTCCTTGGATACTGGCCACCCTTAACTGCCTTCTGGCCATACTTCCTCCAGTTGTATCCATCGTCAGCAGGTTTATCAAAAGTGGGTGCAGAAGTTTTGAGTCCTTGTGAAACCTCATTTGATTCAATGTTGCTATTACCTGTATGTGATGGCAGACCTGGTTTCTCCTCTGCTGGTGTCATTTTGGCAGAAGAATTGGCATGCCGTCCTGTGATCAAAGCTGGTGGTGTTGTCGATGAAAAAGGGACAGTGTAATCTGCGTGATTGATCATATTGTACTGAGAATGGACTGCTTGTGCTGTTACTTGTGCTAAGGCTTGTTGATGGGACATCTCAAAACTGCCCTGCAGAAAAACATAAACACTTACACTATAAGTTTCACCAGAACACAATTACTGGCAACTAACACTTCAAACTGTGTGCTCTAATTACAACTGAGTATTTCTTTGAGATTGTTTCAAGTCTGTAGCAGAAGCATCAAAAGCTTGAAAAATGGATATTCCTAAAAATTTAATTTTTCTACCCAAGCTCTAGTATTTCTATCCTTGAGATTAGCAAACAAAATTATTTGCCATAATGCCATCTATTCTGCTTGCTGGCGCAATTATAAAATAATATGACAATGTTGTGACGGCCTATGCACCACGATGACGATGCCTATGGCCAACTCGCCTTGACCTCTGCGCCAGCAATGACTCTGTCTGACGCCCCTCCACATTGGGCTCAACGTCCTCAAGTTCTCGCTGCGCCATCACAGTGAGTGGCTGTTGGGACGGCAGCGTGGAAACATTTTTTTTACATAGAACATAGATGGTACCAGCAGGCACAGCGTTAGGAGTGATACCCGAACCCTCACCCTCTATTTTGGGCATCACTCTAGGTACACATTGTGTTGGGCCTAAGCAGTAGAGGGAAAAGTTGCTAGCTGGTCTCTTAATGTAAATGTAACATTTGACAATCTTCAGTTTATCCCTACTTCAAAATTTATATATTTAAGGGCGTTTTGAAAACCACCTACCAATCAATTATATGACCTTAAAACATAGTTTTGAACCAAGTGCCACAACATGGGAATTGCATAGGGTATTTTTGTTTCTGAAGATGAATGATCCTTTCAATAGCACTCCATTTTTCCATTTTTGTGCAGAAAGTGATGATTCACTTGCCACACGACACCATATATATTAACATATGCTCATAGAAGTGTGACAATCCATAAAAAGTTTTTGTAACTGAATACGAAGTTCCTCAGGCACCTATATCTTTTCATTGGCTTGTTACCTGGCTGAAGGAAAACATCGCAGTGAACTCAAGAAACCCATGGCATAAACTATGTATACATGGAAGATGAGGCAAAACATGAGTAATAAGCATAACTAAGTTACAAAAAAAATTTGAGCAAAAAACTACTAAGGTTCCATTTCCACAACTGCTCCTAAATGAGATATATTTATTATAATTTTCATGCTGACCAAAGTAAGTGATGCTGCAAGGGGACAACAGGACTTTTCCACCGACATCAACTATACAGGGAATAGAAGTATATGGGCGTACTACTCCGTAATCCCAAACAACAAATTGCTAAAGTCCAGAGAGATCATTGCCAGCATGTCTCACATCAGGAACAGTAACGCACGTTTGGAACTAGTGAGTAACTGAGCAGGACCGCGAGGATGGCACGAGTTAGTTAGTACTCGAGCTTGACCTTTCCACTCCTGGCGCAGATCTCCCAGGACGGGTCCAAGACTCGGCACCCTCCACGGCGTACTACCCTCACCAATCCGCAGCACTATTCGGAAGCAGTAATAGCAGTAGCATATCCCCCGCGTTTTTAATTAAAATTGTACGTAGCATATTCGCTGCGTTTCAATTAGTAAATTGTACTGGTACAGTGGTACGGAGTACTACTCCTACTCATGAGTCATGACGCAGCAGGCAAGAAAAAAAAAACCCCAGGATAAACGAGCGAGAGCCAGCCAGCAAGCCAAGCGGTGAGGTGGTCCCGTAGACGGAGGGCGGGGTTGAGGGGAATACCGTTGGGGAGAAGAGGCCGGGGGAGGCGAGGAGCGTGGCCGGGTTGAGCCCCGACGGGACGCCGAACGGGGAGGGCGAAGTAGGTACGGCGGCCGTGGACGGGGAGCCTATGGCGCCGACGAGGAGCTGGGTGAAGGAGCCGTGGAAGGCCGGGGAAGGCGCGTCGGGGAAGAGCGCGGCGGCGGGGTGAGTGGGCCGGGGCTGGTCTCGGAGCCGGCGCCGGCGCCGGCGGCGGAGGCCCCGGAGGCGGCGGCGAAGAGGGACTCGACGGCGGAGCGTGGGGCAGGGCTAGCGTGGGCCGCGGCGGGCGGCTGGGCCCGTCTCCTGCTGGGGCGGGGGCCGGGGCGGAGGCCTCGCGGGCCGCCATGGGGAGGGAAAAGTAGGGGAAGATACGGAAAGGGGGCGAGAGCAGGGTAGCGAGCTATGGCTCTTTTGTGTTGCAGCGCTTCCTCCCCTGCTTCCCTTTTCTGGGAGAGAGGGAGGGAGCCGCCGCTGCCCGAGCGGGCGTGGGCGGGTAGGGACCACACGTACGTATCGGCTCGGTTCGGCCTGCCCGTCCGCAAGGTGAGGAGGACTGGAGGAGAAGGGAAAGGAAAAGCGAGAGGAAGCGAGAGGGAGGCCGCGTTGACTCGCGGGGCCCGCCTCCACCGGGAATGGAAACAAAGTATTTACCGCGAGTAGGGCCCGTACGTACGGGTTGAAGAGCCAACCAACCGCGGCAGCGGCATGTGGTTGGTTGATTGTGGAGCGGACGGGCAGTGGAGGAGCCGGAGGAGCGCAGCATTTTACCGCGGCCGGCCGCTGGGCGGCGCGCCGCCGATTTGGCTCTTTTTTTTTTTTTTTTTTTTTTGCAGGGGGGGGGTACGGTTGGTCGTCGGAGCAGGTTCTGCCCGAATCGTATTTACGGACACGGACGGGTTGAAATGGACATGCGAACTGAGTGCAACCGCTTGCGCTTGCACGGATGAGCACCGGCCGCAGGCAGGCATCCTGACTCACTTGCACGCGTCGCGATCTTAGAGAGGATATAAGAGGATTAGGTTAGTCTCAACGAGAGTTTTATTATAGTTTTATTTATATTTAATAAGCTGATATGGAGACATTTTGAATGACGTGGTACCTCATCCGGGAAGAGAGAGAAAAATAAGTTTTATAGAGATGAAACACGAATACCAGTCATGAAATTTAATGCATATAAAACTATAGAATGAAACTCTCCATTGAGGGTGAAGGTTTTATTCGTGTTCCATTTTCTTCTACATGATGTGGCGGTCTAAGAAACAATGTTATGAAACCCTTCACTTTGAGACTACCCCTCGAGAGGAAATATAATCAATTTGAATATACATAAATTTTTGGGTGCAATGTGAGATCTTTCCCATTCCGGTACCTAGGAATTCCTATGCACCATAGAAAGCTTTTGAATAAGGATTGGAAACATGTTGAGGAAAGATTCCAAAAAGACTCAATTCTTGGAGAGGCAAGATGTTGTTGTCGTAGGAGGGAGGCTTGTTCTAATCAACTCTGTCTTGAGTAGTCTCCCTATGTTCATGTTATCCTTTTTTGAAGTTTCAAAAGGGATCTTGAAGAGATTAGATTATTATAGATCTCGGTTCTTTTTTGGCGAGTGATAATCATAAAAAAAAAAAATATAGGTTGACTAAATGAGAGATAGTTTGCTCACCGAAAGACTATGGAGGGTTGGGCGCTCAATTTGAAAACCCACAATAAATGTCTTCTTAGCAAATGGCTATTTAATTTAATAAATAGAGACGGGGTTTGGCGAGAAATTGCTTAAAAACAAATACCTAAGAAATAAAAGCTTAGCACGGGTTCAACACATGCCCGGAGACTCTCAATTTTGGGGCGGGCCTTATGAAGGTCAAGACGGAGTTTCTCGACCGGGCAAGTTTGATCTAGGTGATGGGTCCCAAGTGCGATTTTGGGAGGATTCGTGGATAAGACCGTGCCCTCTCGAAATCGCTCTTTCCTACACTTTATAACATTGTGAGAAAAAAAAATGCATCGGTAAGATCGGTGATGTCTTCAATACCGTTGAATGTAGCTTTCGGGAGATCTCGACGAGGTGTGAACTTGCAAGCATGGCACAATATAGTGGCTATGGTGGCAAATGTACAACTAACGAATCGAGAGGGACCATTTTGTGTGGGGGCTACATCGAACGGGTTGTTTTTTGTCAAATCAATGTATAGAGCTCTATTAGGATCACAGGCCTTACCTACTAATACTTTTATCCGGAAACTAAAACTACCTCTCAAAATCAAAGTTTTCTTGTGGTACTTGTACAAGGGAGTGATTCTAACCAAAGATAATTTAGCACGACGGCAAAGGGCAAGGGGATAGGAAATGTTGTTTTTGTTCCTCTAATGAGTCTATTCAACACCTATTTTTTGACTGTCATTTTGCTAAATTTATTTGGAGGATTGTTCATGTTTCTTTAAATTTATCACCACCAACTAGTGTACAAAATATATTTACAGGCTGGTTAGAAGGGATAAATAGGAACCTGAAATCTTGGATTATTGTGGGTGCAAGTGCTTTGTGTTGGGTGATTTGGCTAACCAGAAATGGTGTAATTTTTAATAAGGCAGTAGTGTCATCTTACTTATAGGCTATCTTCGAGTGGGACCTACTTGGACAAGGTTTTGGTCTCTCGCTACGAAGGAGGAGGAGGATCGCCATTCGATTAAGATGGGTTGCAAGACCATTGAAACAGCCGCGATGGAAGTATTTGCTAAACATGGTTGGAGCTTTAGTAATAGAATTGCTTTGTAGTCTTCACCTTTTTTCATCTTCATGGATTAAAGTTTTGTTTTTGAGATACCCTAAAGTGTTTGTTCTGGTTTTGTAATAACGAACAGCCATATGCATTGATCAATGCAGAAGCTGGGATATTAATTTATTCCCTTTTCTAAAAAATGGTGGAGGAAAGACAAGCATTGCAACTGGAAGGAAGGAGTGTACAAAATCATCTCATTGCTCACAGAGAACTTGACCTAGCTCGGTGGAAACCAAAGGAAAATCTCGTTTCCCCATATGTATCATCTTTTCGCTACTTTTTACGGATCGTGCGAGGGTAGCTTCATAGTACTCGTCTAGCCAAACAAACATGAGGAGTTGCACCTTGAGAGCCTAGGCCAGCACCTAAGTATGGACAAACAAACATGTTCTTAGTTAAACACAAAAATCTCCTAAGCGAATAATAGACAATCACATATTTGTTTTTTACACCTCTCGTCTGGATGTAACTCTAGCATCCGTTCACATACAAACACAAACCTACACCACATATACTTGAACACTACTTGTACACAACCTAACCTATAACTATACATAGATCTTTTTGTTTTTGAAAGATCCGGTTATCCGGCATTATATTTGATAAGAAGAATGGAAATTTCATACACGCGCGAGAAGCGTAAATCTCATATCGCAGACGGCTTTATGAGAAGAGAAAGGAAAGCTAGCTGACTACTCCCTGCTATTGCGGCTGGCCCTCGCAGTCATTGGCCTTCCCGCATGGGCCATGCACCGGTTGTGGAAATCATCTTTTATTCTTGAGGAGACCGAAGATCCGAACTATACTGAAAATTCTTGTTGTTCCGCCCAGATGCACCATAAGGTTAGGACTTTGATCGAAGAGATCATCACAGACTTCAAGACTTTGGCGACGAGGTTCGTTATTCTACCTCTGTGACTCCACGTGTGGAGAGGCTGCACTGGAAAATTATTTATGAGAATAAATCTTGGCGAGAGCACCAGCGCCGAATCGGTGATTCGAACACCGGCGGGCAGCGCGTGCACCAGCTACTCTGAACTTTTGCCCAACTGCTCGCAACAGGTCCATGAGTACGGCATCCAGAAGCAGATGATGTGTGCGGCCTCTGTACAAGCCATAACGGAGACAGCTCGGAGCTCAGCTGCCGGCATCAGGTTAGCCGCAGGGCAGGTGAATGGGCAACCGGCTGTCGTTTCAAGCGCAATGGCTGGATCACAAGTAGTATGCCAACTGCCATGGCATATACGGCACAGCCCTGTCTCTCTCTATCTCTGGGTGAGCTCTCTTTATTAGCTTGTAAAAATCGAGTGGTTTCCACTTTCCGTGGAGGAGCTGTGAGATACGTCTTTGCGAGTTGTATGCGATCGATCGTGCCCTTTTACAACGACGTGTTTTGGATTTAATAGACATTTCACTACTGTAGCTCAATCCTTGACTTGATGAAATCGACAAGCTGTCTATGTCGTTTCCTCTTATCCATTTCATGTCCCCACCCATCGAGCATTGGAGCTACAAGAACAAGTGCGCACACATGCATAGACACATGTGCTGATGTTTTTATGCATGTCACTAAAAATGCGTGGCCAGCCCCACACCTCCATGATCTGATACTAAATCACACTAGCGATGTATCTCAACGTACAAGTTGTCTACATGAGCAATGTGCTATCACAAGAAATTAAAACCAACTAGCGCGTGTAATTTTGATGTCCATGTCGACCAGACATACAGTGATTTTGTTGTCTGCGACGGCATGCCATAAGAAATTATATAGCTATTTCTTCATATAATAAGAAATTATATATGGTCTGATTTCATTCGAAATCTTCTGCAATTCTCGCAACAACACGAAGTATGCTTATACCTATTCAATAACCAAGATGGCATCTCGCCCGCCCGTTTGCATCCCATATATCAGGTCTAGGCGTCTCTCTTGGTGTTGTTTATAATTAGCTAGCTTGTAGATAGTTTTGTGGGATTTACTCGTGTTTAGTCACTCGCAAACTTAATTATATAGTGGTCCTAGTATGCTTAGGGCTACATATTAAGCCAACTCGGCTCGTTTTTGGCTCGACTAATTACGTCTCATTATATGGTTTGAGAGCTCGACCATCATGCATGCATGGTTGATGTCTTCTACGGTTATACCTTAAAAACACAATGCCATGTGGTGGTTATGTTTTTTGTTGTGAGGATGCGGTGGTTTTTTTTTAAGGAATCAGTGGGGAAACCACCCCCCCCCACCCGATCTTTTTTTTTCATTAATAAGGGTAAAGTAACGAGCAGTGCACGAGAGGTGCTTACAAAATTTTTGGAGCACACATGCTCAAAAACAAAAAGAAAAAAAGCTAGGGGACTGTCTCTAAGAAGATTTTTAATGAACATGCAAGGTTGGGTTTGGCCTTGATACAAATCAAGCCAATCTGCTCCTTGAAATGATTTCTCCAATTTGCATAGGTACATTGCTTATTGTCAAAAATCAGATCATTCCTAGCATTCCAAATCGACCCGAGCAGCGATAATTACCACTTCTCTGAAGATACTAACACCAAAGTCAAGTCTTGCCTGAATTACCATATCGAGAGGTGGCAGAGAGAGATCCCAATTGATGCCCAGGACAATCCAACAGGCCTAACTGAAGGGGCATTCAAAAAATAAGTGTAAGATTGTCTCCTCCCCATTAGCATGACAGATAGGACAAGTGTAATCAGGAAGAAACATATTCTTTCTTTTAAGCATGCTTCTAGTGTTTAGTCGATCCTTGAGAATGAGCCAAAAGAAGAATTTCTGCTTGCCCAAATTTGAACCAGCCCACATCCATTTGAAAAGAGGTGAAGCCTCATGGTGACCTTTCAACAGTTTATATGTTTTTTTGGATGAGTAAATCAGAGAATTCCAGACATATTCCCAACTGTCAACACCCTCCAGATCCCAATTAAAGGAATCAATTAAGATTTGCAGCTCATTCAGTTCAACCATAGCTTCACTTGAAAGAGGAAGAAAGAAGATCCTATCCAAATCACTCTCCAGGAAAAACCTTAAAGAACATTTTTTCTTTTTTGCAAAAGAGTAGAGCCTGGGTGTCGGTGTTTTGAGAACCGGGGTATCTCAAGTACCGGCAATAATATATAGGCTGTGCGCTCCCCGCCTGATGGCGTGTGCGAGCTTGGAAGACGAGGGGTTTATCCTGGTTCAGGCCATGGGGCCCTACGTCCAGCAGTCGTGACCTTTCGTATTACTCGCACCGAATGTGCACAAGAACCAAAGCGGTTACAAGATGTTCTGGGGAATGAAGAAGGACTTCAATCCGGGATGAGTTGGCTAAGTATGAAAACCTAGCGTAGGGGATCCCTTCTATTGTGGCATTACTCCCCTTTTTATAGTGTAAAGGAGAGATAATGTATACAATACGTGTCGTGTACAAATGCTACGTTGTCTACCATCCGGGGCGTTGACGTACCATGCCCGAGCCCGACCTCGGGTCCCTCGAAGGGAGTGTCCCCGCGTGGACGCCGTGTCTTGGAGTCTCCTGTGTTCGTGTCCGTTGCCCGAGGGGAGGGTCTCCCGAGGGCCAAATGGTGACCCTCTGATCCCTTTACGATCCGCAGCTGGCTTGGTCCGCGTCCTGGTGTGGTGTCGACGTCCCGAGGGTCCTTGGACACGTGTCGTGGAAATGAAGCCGCAAGCGAATGAACAAAGAAGTTGTGTTTCCCTCGCGCGGGTGACGTGTGTGATAATCGTTCCCTTTATGTCCCATCAACGGGGATGCGAGGAGAGATGAATCGACAGTGGCAATCGATTGCCCCTGTCATCGTGGCCTCGTGAAGCGTGTGCATTTAATGCGGCCGCTCCCCATTACCGGGTTTGGCTTCCCAAGACGCGCCCGAGGTGGTGTTTCCCGGGAGAGGCAGAGCCGCAGCCGGGTCCCCTTATCCTCGGGCGAGGCGGAGAAGTCTCGCCCGAGGGTCATGGTTCTCGAGCGAGGCAGGGATTGTCTTCAGAGATCCCGTATCCTCGGGCGAGACGGAACTTAGTCCCCAAGGCTCTGCCCCTCGGGTCAGGGGTAAGTTGTGGTAAAAGCGGGCTATTCTGGACTGGTGTCGTAGTACGCAGGCAGATTTTGGCCCGTATATGGATGGGCTTCGATAAGCCTAGCGGGATTGTCTTCTCCTGCTCTCTAAACTCTTGACAATTACTGTTGGTCCTTATTCTCATTACTTGAGGCTTCTCCCCCGGGCCCTCCCCGGCCTAGCCGGGTGATTTAGCAAATTAGGCCTTGTCAAATGAGTGTCCGGAGATGGGCTGCCTTGGGCTTAAAAGAAAGGGGGCCCAAGAGAGTCTCCAAGATATTAAGTCTTCTTTAGCAAGTCTCATGGGCTAGGGGCCGGCCTTCATTCTCCCGGTCACCTCTTTGGCCCAAAAACGCGTCTTGGGTTGTCAACTCCGTCGTCGTCTTCCCATCGGTCCTTCTTCTTGGGCCTTGGGGCCGCGCCATCCTTCATGGGCTTACTTTCCCTATGGGCCGATTATTTTTGTCCCGACACTGGGGAACTTTTCTTTGATACAAGAGTCCAACCAAATATCACTCCAAAAAAGCACTGAGTTTCCTGAAACTGGTTTGCACATGGTAATAGCTCTGAAATCCATATTTAATTGAAGAATATCTTTCCACCAGAAAGAGCCTGTGGGACACCTTGCATGAGGGGGTGTATTGGAGTTAGCATATAATTTACTCCAAGTGAGCTCCACCTAGGGAATGTCTGCATGATTATAGAACTTGTCCAGGACCTTCAGAAGGAGAGCTTTATTCTGTTTTTCAATGTCAATAACACCCAATCCACCCTCTTCTTTAGATATGCAGGCAGGGGTCCAAGCAACTAAGCATTTTCCTTTTCTATGTATCTCCCCACCACTCCATAAATAATGTTTCCTGTACCTGTCAACTTGTCCAATGACAGTTAAAGGAAAAACTAGAGTACACATATAGAAAGTGGGTATAGCAGAAAGGATGGAATTAACTAGAATCAGTCTGCCTTGGTAGGAAAGAAGTTTACTGAAAGCTAGAGTTCTTGCTTCAATCTTTTGAATGAGAG
Source organism: Hyparrhenia diplandra (assembly GCA_015847255.1). Taxonomy (NCBI): domain Eukaryota; kingdom Viridiplantae; phylum Streptophyta; class Magnoliopsida; order Poales; family Poaceae; genus Hyparrhenia; species Hyparrhenia diplandra. The sequence continues at coordinate 83,496 of JADLZK010010377.1, read as the reverse complement.
GAGCAAAATCAGCAACCTGAGGCCTGGTGATCCCAAGAGGTAGCCCAAGATAAGTAAATGGCATGGTAGAAGTGGAGCATCCAAAAGTACAAGCCAAATGATTCAGTTTAGCATCTTCCAAATTGATAGGCACCATGAAGGACTTGTTAAAATTGACATGAAGTCCTGTGGAATCTGAAAAGGATCTCAAAAGACCTTTTAAATTGAATAGGCACCTTGCATCAGCAGGTAAAATCAACAAAGTATCATCAGCATATTGAACAATTGGGAAGTCACCATCAAAAGACTCACTAATTGGATGCTTCAATAAACCCATGTTCCAAGCTTTATTAACAATTGATTGTAACAAATCAGCTGAGAGTGCAAAGAGCAAGGGGGAAAGAGGATTGTTGATATTTCTAACACGGTCCACTTTAGGAAGGCGAAAGAAATATATATGGGATATCTATCTAATCATGTTTGCGTGGATATGGGATTAACCTCATGATCCAACAAAGCGGAGTTAGGCGGTGTTAGTAGTGGGATGTAAACTTAGCATCATTATCCATAGTGGAATTAATCTCACCAGGATACGTACTCAAGGTATACCACTCATTTCTAAGCATTACCTATACACTAGTCTGTCACCCTAGCAATAACGCTCAAAGAAATGTGAGGCATGGTATTTGTTGATATGCCTTGATAAAAGAATGAACATGGTATCCGCAAAAGCGCCGTATAGAAATACCAATTGTAGCACTTCACCGGGAGTAATCCGTATCGTATTTATATTTTACCATAGGGAAGGTAAGTCTATGGAAAGTAGAGAGAAAAGGATATCTAATGATTTAAGATGTGATTTACTTATGAGATCCACTTACGGTAGTATAATGCGAGTAGCCATATGCATCTAACATTACTCAACAGGATAAGTTACAAGATAAAGATAATTATATAAATGATAAATACCCAAGTCTATGATCATCATATGCCACTAGTATCATACGAGTAATTAGCATGTTATAGAAAGAATAGAAAGAATATTTCTAAGATACTCCTAATCATATGTCAATGAATACTACAATTAGTGCAATACATCTAGCTATCATGGCAAGGTTGGATTACTTCTACACATGGCAAGCATTACCAATAACAACCAAGGACGAAACTTGATCATTACCGTAATTATAAGCTCGACTAGTCCTACATTCGGAGGGTGGATTCCAAAGGACTCAACAGACTTTGTCACTCCCGCGATCTACCACACGGCCCGGAATGTAGGGTGCAATTGCGTATAAACGTTGTATAAACACCACGTTTACACATTGTTTATCACCCACATAGTGATCATCTATATGGATGCTATACAATTCCATGCATAAAATATAAAGCAATCTTACTAAACTAAACATATAATCATAGCATGCATAAACACATATCAATATAATAATTATATAGATCAAAGCCATAACAATAGTGTATCAATAATAATACTTACGGTCGAATTCAAGAGCGAAGAACAATGCTCTTGCTATTGCTTGACTATCGAGAACTCAAGATGAACTTGATCTTGAACTAGAACTAACTAGTTAGCTAGCTACTTCTAGTATGATGAACTAGGGCTTAGGTCTAGACTTGGTTTGGACTTGATGAGTATGAGTTGATAATGAATATTGATTTAGCCCCTCGGGTCACCGGGTCTTCCTATATAGCACTTGGCGATGAACGTGAACCCTTGGATCAAACCGACCTTCAACAACGGTGTAGATACAACCTCAATGTCGGTAGTAAACCGACATAGAAAGGAGAGGGTCGACAATTGGGACCCACCGGCGGCCGGCCTAGTTGGCACCGGGCGGCCACCAGGTGTCTTGCCACCTTGGCTTCCCGTTTGTTCTGGTGTCCTCTGGTATCTTCTAGAATGTTTTAGTTCACTTTTCGGGTTGAGTTACTTCACGGTCAAGTCTTGTCATCATATGTCTTGTATATTCCGGAACTTTCTCCATTCTTCTCGGCATTTATCTGTTAAGTCCCTGGAAAGTCACGTAATACCAAAACTCGTGGAATTATGTTAGTTAGACCCCTAGACTTATGTTGGTCTTTATCTTGAGCCCTTATTTCATGTTATTTGACTTATAATATTATGCTATAACAGGTGTCAACAAGGATCCCCTTGCCTTACCCCCCTAAGACATTTAAATATTTTCCCTGGTACACCATTCAATAGAACTGAAGAAGTTCCTGAGCTCAAAATACTACCAATCCAAGAGATCCATTTTTCAGGAAAACCTTTGTGCTTCAGAATGTTGAGAATACATTGGTGCTCCAACTTATCAAAGGCTTTTTCAAAATCCAGTTTCAAGATTACAATTTCTTTCTTTGACTGATGGCAAAAGTGTAGAAACTGGTAAGCCCAGGCAACACAATCTTGAATAGTTCTTCCTCTGATGAAACCATATTGATTTTTATGTATCAAACTTGTGATCACATCTTGTAGTCTTCAGGACAGAATCTTAGTGAGGCATTTTAAGGAGTAGTTCAAGAATGAAATTGGTCTGAAGTCATTAACCGAGACAGGGTTGGCTATCTTGGGAATCGAGTGATAAAGGAATCATTGATACAATGTAAATCCATCTCGATGTGCGAAAATTCTTAAGGAATCTTGTGAAGTCATCTTTAATTATGTGCCAACACTTTTGATAAATAACCCATTGAAACCATCAGGACCAGGTGCATGATTTATGGGGATGGCTTTGATTACTCCTTCAATCTCTATATCTAAAAAATCATCATCAAGATGACCAAGATCCAGTTCATGATTCACCAAAAGTGAGCTCAAATCATAAGAGATTCCTTTAAACTCGTAGATGCCAAGTCTATTTCTCGTAAGCATTCCAAAGAAGAGCAACTTTTTGTTCATGATCTGTTATCGAGTACCATCCGAATCGAAAGGCTTCCAATATATCTTTTCATTCTACTATGACTAGCTCTAGCATGAAAATATGATGTGTTCTCATCCCCTAGGGTTACCCACCTAATAGTATTTCTCTGTCTCCGGAGATCCTCTTATCTTCAAGTAATTTGCTCGGATGATCTTTAACCAAATTTTTGAGAATTTTTTCCAATGAATCCAAAGGTCTTTGGTCTTCTAAGCCATCTAACAGAGAAGCACCCGATTCTGATTTATGGATCAATCTATTAAGATTTGATAAATTCTTGCTCCATTTTCTAAGTCCAAATACCGACTTGTTTGAACTTTCCCCGCAAGGGTTTTGGCAAAGATTTGCATAAAAAGCACAAGAATTCCAATGAAGATTCACAAAGGTCCAAAAACCCGGGATGATTTACCCGAAGCTTTCAAATCTAAAAAATGTTGCTTTTGGGAATTCTCGCTACCAATATTAATCACAAAAGGAATGTGAACAGAGAGAGGTTTGGCAAGAGGTTGTACCGAAGTAGAAGGAAATGACAGCCCCACTCTTTAGAAACCCGAACCCATCAAGTTTAATCAAAAGAGGATCACTTTGCATGTTACTCCAAGTAAACTACCTCCCACCGAAAGGAATGTCATCGGCCGATGTAGGTCACGGTTGCATCATTAAAGAGTTGCATATCATTATAGTTTCCTCCGTGTTTATTTCTATCCTCGAACTTCTATAAAGATTAAAATCACCTGTAAGAATCCAGTCATCAAAAGAGCTAGTATCAAAATTCATTAACCAAGTAATGAAAGCCATTTTCCCAGAAGCATGAGAAGGCCCATAGATATTAGATAGGTGAAAGACACTCTGGTCCAGGAGACATGTTACTTTGACCGAGATAGAGTAACAATTACTCTCAATGGCATCATCATGCTTCGCACCAAGATCGGGTCCAATGTCGCCCACTTTGGCGGTGCTCATGCCAATGGTCGAGCTCGATCGTAGACCGTTGGGGCAACAATTGGTTTCGATAGCTACTCGATTTTCGATTTTCTCAAGTTTTTATTTGCTTTTATATTTTTTTTATTTAGATAATTTTTTCAGTAATAAAAACAAGAGTTTATTTTATTAGTTAAGGTATTTCTTTCATTTTTTTTCAAAGATAGTTTATTTTATTAGTGACAAGTTTTGGTGCTGAAATTATTAGGCCCGCACGTAGGCAGGGCAAAGCTAACAAGGAGCTTGAGCAAACTAGGCAAAATATAAAGCAACGCCATCGAGGAGCACATTGCGGTACCGCGGCTTTCTTCAGTCAACATCTTCATTGACATCCTTCATGAGAATGGCAGCAGAGACAACCTCAGGCTGAATCTGGAGGAATCCTGAAGCAATTCCACGAACTGCATCCTCGTTCAGGTGAGGAGCAACCTGTTCTCCTGCAGGGACCATGGCTAGATGGACGGGGCAGGGAACTTCCTTCTGCACTAGGGATGCCAGGGGCAGCTGGAGCCTTCTATCCTGCATTCTTGAGTGCATTTCTCTTGCTACGACGAAGAAAGGCAGCATCCAGAGGTTCAGTCATCTTGCGAGCCCTCCTCTTCCTGGGAGTGAAGGCTTCTGGCATGATCTCCATCAGATCATCATCATCAAGGTCTGTAACAGGTTCTTTGATCTGAGGAGGCAAGAGAGATACCAATCTTAACAAGAGAAAAGGATCAACAAAATAATCTGGAATCAGAGTCTCAGGATCAATATCCAAAAGAGATAAGGAATGAAAGAGACTTGCTGAGGGAACTTTTAAGATAGGAAACTGTACCTCAAGGGGGGTAAATGAAAGCTCAGCTGATTTCTTCTCCAGAGGCATGGGGAACAAGACTCTAGCCACAGAGGCAGGCTTTCCAACTTCAAGAGGAGCAGGAACCACAACTTCAGATGCCAGTGCAGGAATCACCACATCCACTTCCTTTTCAGCTTCTAATGGCACATCCATTTTGTTGCCTTCATCCAAGTTCAGTCCAATAGCAGGGACAGGCAGATTCAGATCCATGACCAAATCAGGATTAGGTGCTACAGAACAAACAGTGGCAGGAGTAACATTGTTAACCAACACTGTAAAGGATGTTGAAGCATTTGACAATGGAGCAGAAGCAACAACATATCTGTCAGAGAAGACTGCTGGAGTAATCTCACCTGGGAGAGGATTTTTAACAATTGGGCCAACAGAATTGTCACCAGCATTCTCAACAACTTGAGGCATCTCTTCATCATGGACACCATGGAGATGCCCACCATCCATCTGATTGAGGCCCCTGTTATTTGAACCAACAGGGCCAAAATCTGTAGGAAGAGCAGGTCCAGCCCAACCCGGAGCCTGGGGTGGAGCAGGATGGAAGGGCCCCTCCAGAACATAAGCATCTTCATCAGGTAGCTCAACCAGATTGTTAATCTTCAGCGGGTAAACAACAATCGTCCAGGATCTACCCCTGATAGGTAAACCTGCAGTAATCTTGACAGAGTCTGGGATCTTTGCAGTGTCATTCAGATAAACTTTGCAGATAACTCTAGCCAAAGAACTGGAAGGGTGAACATGAACTAGGATCCTAAAACCCGAGACAACAGTTGCCAGATTTCTCATGCTACACAGATCCTCATTGAAACCGGTCAACATCACCCAAGCTTCTCTATCAATATCAAAGGATCTAGCATTCTCAGCCTCATCATGCTTGACAAAATGCAAGTGGTAATCTCCCCCAAAATCAAACACTGGACCAAGAAACCTTTCTCTTTCCAAGGCACTAGCAAACCTAACATAAGCTTCTCCTAAAGCACAAGGATAGATGCCGAGGACATGAACCTGATGTGCATCCAGGAGCCAGGAGCGCAGTGCAGCCGCCATTGGCTTGAACTCGTCTTTGGCGATCGGCGGATGCATCTTGACGATGGCGAGGTCTTCATTGTGCAGCGTGTAGCACCCGGCCACGAACACCTCCTGGTGAAGTGGTGGACGAGGAGGACGATTAGCGAGCTGGAAACCCTTGGGCAGGAAGGGCACTGGATCGACGGCAAAGTTCACCATCGGAGACGACGAGGAGGGTTTTCTCTGGGCTTGCACTGTACCTTGGTTTGGTTGCGCGGATTGGAAGAAGCACCAAGATTTTTCTCGCTCAAGATTTACAGCCGGCCCGCGACTCTTGGGAATTCCTTAGATTTTGCAACAACCCGATAAACCCGCCTCGTGATCATGGGCCTTTCCAAAACACCGGGCTTTTTTATGTCCATACTTAAAACAATTAAGGCACCTTATCTGAGACTGGCAAGCCTTTCTCTCATGTCCTTGGGCCAGGCAATTTGAGCAGACTTGAGACCTCGGCCCAGAGTCTGATTTTGGACTGGAGGGGGCCTTCATATTTGAATTTGAATTTGGAATAGGTATGGCATTGGGACCAGTCAACGGAATAGAGGAGATTGCCTTAAAACTAGGGTCACCAAAAATGGCCGTTTTTCTCTAGAATAGTGGATCTGGGCAAACGATCCTGTTGTTTAGGATTAACCACCGAATAATTCGGATGAAAGATGATCGGTTTAGTAAAATGATCATAGTAATTATTGGGATAAGAAATCCTCTTAAAAACCGATTTTCTTCCACTATGATTGCTTGATTTAACCACATCAACAAAGGATCTTTTAAGGGGAAGAACTTGATTTTACAGTGGTCCAAGAATCTGCCTCAAGCTGATTCCAAATTTCAAATTGTCTTTTCCAATTTGGACCACCATTCCCCCCACAGAGAGAAGAAAAACAACAAAACTTTTACATGAGAAGGATCCCAATTTATAGATTAAAATTCCAACTTGTTTACAAGAGACCTAAAACTTAAACATCCAATCGGAGAGATGAAGGACATGAAAATCTGCAAATGATGCCACCAAGGCATGATTGGAGTATAAGACTTACAGACTCTGAGTTCTATTGAGTTTGATAGCCGATCTTTCAAAGCTTGCCACCAAAAAGAACTCTTCTGTAGAACCCGTCGAGGGAGAGATGGATTTCTTGAGATTTGAAGACACCGAATACTGCAACTTGAGGCCCGGATCAAAGTTGAGATCCGAGAGGGCAGCCATGTCCCCCGACGGAGCGGTCGAGGCCTCCATGGATGAGATCAACGCCGGCGAGGAGGGGGAGGTGGTGGTTGGGGGGGGGGAGGAGGAGAGGGGTGGTCGCCATCTCTAAGGCGTGCAAGGGCATATGTCACCATAGAGACATCTCTTATAAAAATCCTTCAATTCATCCTTTTGAGGATGCGGTGGTTACGTGTGATTCTTATAATAATATTGCAAATGTAAATATTTTTTGTGAACTTGGTTAAAATATTTGAAGTTTTGACTTAGAATAAAGCATAAATAGTCTATAACAGTTTGAAATGGATGGGAGTACCAGATACATAGACTATCTCCAACAGTTTGGCAATTGGAGTTGACATCATTGATTTTTAGCGTAAAACACTCAAAACACCTCTCCAATAGTTTGACAAATGACAACTTGGCAAAAAACTCTCCCTCACCACGATATATACGTGCAAAGGGTGGGCAAATCCTCTCCCTGCTTGCATTGCGTACTGACCGCGAAAATAAAGTCCTCTCTCCCTGCTTACATACTGCACATTATCTTCTCTTTTTTTCTTTTTACCAAGCTAAATTTGCAAAACTATTGTAAAACAATTATTTTTTTCACTAGGTATATATTTGTGTGACTTGACAAATCACAAGTTTGCCAAGTACATTTGAGATACTCGTGGAGATGCTCTAGATGTTAAGGTGAAGATCCCTTTTCCATATTTGAAAAAAAAACATTCCACAAATTAAATACACAATATTATTCCTAATAGCTGTTCGAAATCTCCAATACTAGAGGCAACAAAGCAACATGGCATCCGTGATTACTGTTTTCAGGGACGAACTTGTGCTTACACTATTAATTGCACTACACATTGGTTCATACAGTTGATGCATGACTGAGCTGCCGTGAACTGCAAATCAATGTGAAACACATATTATTGCAACAATTATCGGCCAGCTGAGCCGGAGCGCGACCTGTAGAAAAACGTTCACCGGTAGGAGTAGAGCCGTTTGCGGTTTGCCCGAGTGGCCCAGTGACAGTGACAGGCGACAACGCCAGACGGCCAGCTCTTCCACCTATCAACGCCCAGTTGCCACAGGTATCGCTAGAGCAAGCATGTATTATCCAAACTAAATGTAAGGTCAGGATTAAGGTTGAGATGGAAGTTGGGTTTTGCGAACATGGTGGTCAAATCTTGATGTGGAGGAGAGAAAAAGGAGGAGAGGGAGCAGAAGCGAGAAGGATGGTGGGCCGCGAGCTTTGTAGTAAATCCGCTCACATGGCGATAACAATCATACAAGCGCCTTTGTAATGCTCGGAGCTGCAGAAGATTGACAGCACGCTTCCCTGCTGGCATGAATATGTGAGATAAAATGGTTGATTAAATGGAAGAGAAGAAAACTTGCGTATTAATTAGAAAAGAGCTAACCTAAGAGGATGGGCAGTAGTGGAGGAGGAGGGGGCGATTAGGGAGGTGATCTCTAACTTTATAAAATTTATTTGATGCCACCACATTGAATGGTGAAATTTGGGGAGGGGAGAAGGTATAAGAAACCTTACAACCTACAAGTGGCGGAAGACTGTATTATAATACTTGCTTCTAAGTCGGGTCAAAAATCTTGGGTCGGTCGGTCAGAGCCTGCAGCCTGCTATCGCTCTGTGTGCGGCCAAACACGGTAGAGCTTAACTGAGTGTCACAAATAAATGGAATTTAGGACTCTTGGAATTCATCTTTTGACCATTGTCTTATTTAAAAAATTCATCTTGTTATTACTTATTTTTTTGTTATATATATTTTAATAATAATTTATTTATTTTCTTATTTGCATAAAAGTTAAATAAAATGAATGGTCAAAAATAAATTGTAAAAAGTTCTAGAATTGCATTTATTTGTGGGAAGGAGGGAGTAAAATGATTCTCGCATCTCATGGAATCATGGAATCGCCGGCGGCGGGTGTGATTCGACCTGCTTTCACATGGTCTTTTTTTCGAGCTTGGAGTCCGCCGGAGGGTGTAGCGTGGAGAGCGGATAGGCTCTCGGAGTCGGAGCTTGCGTACGGTGTACTCCGTAGAATTTTAACTGGAAACCACATAGTAGATTGTTTTATATAAAAATCGGTTTAGTTTTTTTTTAGAAAAATAAATATAAAAGAGAAAATCTTTTTTGCACTCTAAACAGACGGTTAAAATTTAGCCAAGTAAAAACTTTAAAACAGATATTTATAGAGCTAGCAATAACAATTAGTGTGTATTTGAGTTGGCTATTTGGTAGATTGCAATAAGAGCTAGCACTGTGTAGATAGACTAGGCTGATTTATAATTCAGTAATAATCTATGAGAGATAATAAGCTAAAACAAGCCAAAAAAAGTTAAAAAAAAACAAACAAAAATTATGAAACAAAAACAAGCCAAAACAAACATGATGACAAATTAATTGTAAGTATACATACAACTAGTGGCGACTACTCCCTCTCGGTTTGGTATTAAAAGTCGTTTTGGATAAGGTTTTTGGTCAAACATTGGGAATATAAATCATCAATAACTTCTAAGTTGTTGAGTTTGTAAATATGAAAATTATATGAATAGATTTGTCTTAAAAAAGTAGTTTGATAAAAGTATACATGTATCACATTCTTATAAATATTTTTATAATAGCAAGAGGTCAAAGTTGTGTTTTGGAGGCGTAAGCCATTTAAAAAACAAACAAAATTATCTTTGTCTTCAATGACAACTTCTAATACCAAAACCGGAGGGAGTATATTATCAAACTTGTTTTAAAAGATTGTAGGTATGCTTAGAAAATAGGGAACTTGCTCTAAAACTCTAAATTTATTCATATATCACCTACAAAATTATGAAACTTGGTCCGGATCTTGACTAACACGTGGTAAAAGTGACAGTCCCCGTACGATATTTCCAAAAAGATATGATATGGGTCCTCCAAATTCGAGAGCGGATTTTTTTTTTTTTTTATTTGAGGGTGAGGCCGTGAGGGTCGCATTCGTATGGGCCATGAACTTCGGCGGTACGAATTTTCCTTCCTTTTCCAATTGAAGTGCACCTGATGTCGGGCCCATGGGCAGCGCGCGAGTGGGTGGTGGGCTGGTGGCCGACGGCGACGCACGGCCCGTACCGCTTCGCTTCTCTCCGCACGCGTCCGATGCCCATACGAACCCATCTCCCTCGCTCGAGCGCCGCCGCCCACTCCGGTCCTATCCGCCGCCGGCCGCCGCTAGCTGCATCCCTCCACAGCCCCGTGCCGGTTCCCTCGTCCCGCCCAAATCCATCCCCTCCCTCGGCCGTGAACGGGAAGGAGCAGGCCAGCTCACCCCTCCGAACGAACAGGAGGGAGCAGAGCAGAGCATACCGCCGTGGCGCCGCCCATCCAAGTGCGACGCTGCCAGAGGCTGGACCGCTGGAGATCTCAGGATTTCCGAGGAGTGGCGAGGGGGTCTAATCGCTGCCGTTAGGTAGGGCGGCCACCCTACCTTTCCCAGGTCCGCCCTGCAGCCAAGGAAGCCCCTAAACGCTACCTTATTTTTAGCCTGCCCCCCTGCATTGTTCTCAGTCCTCACTAGTTGCAGTCTCATACTCTTATTGGACTTTGAGGCAACATATCCTCTCCTGGTTCCTCACCAGATTACAGCCTTTGCTTAGCCAGTCAACTTTGTTTAATTTTTTGGTGAGACTTAATATCGGTCTTAGGCTGTCATATTTCAGCCCACTAACTATCAGTGCTCCACGTTTAATTGTGTTCAGGTGAATGGTCTACTATTGGAGCTGCGCTACAAGACATCATGTTGTTCAATTTGAGGGTTACTAGTTACTTGCTTCCTTCTGTGTGCAATCATGAGGATGGTAGAAATAAGAAATTTATCCAGGACTGTTGCTGCAAAAGCTGATATGGTTATGGCGCTGAATCTGTGCAGGAGGCTATCAGGATTTATTGCTGGTGCAAATTCTAGATGTAATAGGCTAAGTGATGTTGATAAGTTTGCTTTACTGTTCCAAAACTGCACAGATGTGAGGTATCTGAAGAAGCTCCATGCTCACGTTCTGACACTTGGACTTGGCAGGGATGTTATTCTTGGCTCTGAAATTCTGATTTGTTATGCTAGTTTAGGTGCCCTGTTGAAGACAAGACTTTGTTTCCAAGGCTTCTTAAATGACGATCTTGCCCAGTGGAATTCAGTCATGGTTGACATTTTTAGAGCTGGTTATCCTGAGGAAGCTATTCTTTTGTACAGAGGATTGAAGCTGCGTCAGATTGGCTTGGATGAGAAAAGTGTTACTTTTGGCTTGAAGAGCTGCACTGAGCTCCGAAATTTGTTATTGGGCAAAGGAATGCATGCAGACTCACTGAAGCTTGGCCTCAGTAGGGATAAATTTGTTGGTTCTTCTCTTGTTGGGTTGTACTCTAAGCTTTCCAGAATGGATGATTCACGGAAGGCGTTCGAAGAGATTCTGGTCAAGGACATTGTTTCTTACACCTCTATGATCACTGGTTATTCTGAAAATGTGGTTTCTACTTCATGGAATGCGTTTGAAATTGCCAGTGACATGTCGCGCAGCAACATGGAAGTAAACCGTGTGACTCTGGTTAGCTTACTGCAAGTTGCTGGTAATCTAGGAGCAATCAGAGAAGGGAAATCGGTACATTGCTATTCAATAAGGAGAGGTATTGGTGTCTCAGATGAAATTCTAGGGACCAGCCTTGTTCACATGTACATGCAATGTGGAGCTTGCCAATTAGCATCTGCTGCCTTGAAGAATTCAGTGCAATCTGTGGCATCCTGGAATGCAATGCTTGCTGGTCTTGTTCGAACCAGACAAAGTGGAAATGCAATCCACCATTTTTCTGTCATGCTACATGAGCATAAGGTAGTTCCAGATTCTGTAACCTATGCAAATTTAATATCTGCTTGTGCTGAGCTATGCAATTCTGGCTATGCTGCTAGTGTTCATGCCTACTTAATTAGAAGATCTATTCCTCTAGATGTAGTTTTGGCCACAGCTCTTATCGAGGTATACTTGAAATGCACTAGAATTGTGAGATCCAAGAATCTCTTTGATCAATTGGTAGTTAAAGATGTAGTCTCCTATAACACCATGATCTATGGTTATCTCCAAAATGGCATGGCCAATGAAGCTATTGTGATGCTCAAAGAAATGGTGGCAGAATGTGTTGCACCAAATTTTGTGACCATTCTTAGTCTGCTTGCAGCTATCGCTGATCGCAAAGATTTTGTTAGAGGGAGATGGATTCATGGGTTTTCAATTAGACATGGTTTTTGTTCCAATGTCGACATTGCAAATCAAATTATACGTATGTATTCTGGTTGTGGAAAGCTTACATCAGCAAGGATTGTATTTGCTTCATTGGAAAAAAAGAATTTAATTTCATGGACTGCCATGATGATGGGGTGCTTATTCTGTGGACATGGAGATGAAACAGTTGAATTATTTCAATTATTAATGCAGCAACACGGCAACAAGCCTGATTCTATCACTGTTATGACTGCAATTCAGGCTGTTTCTGAGCTTGGACATTTGAAAGTTGTAAAAGCAAATTCATTGTTTTGTCTACCGTGCCTTGTTGGAGACAGATACAAAGACGATAAATTCTTTGATAACTGCATATGCCAAATGTGGAAGGTTGGATTTATCACTAGGTTTGTTTTTAAGTTTGGATCACAGAGATCTAGATTCATGGAATTCTATGATCAGTGCTTATGGGATGCATGGATTTTATACTAAGGTACTAGAAATGTTTAAGCTGATGGAAGAAGGAAACATTAATCCTGATGCGTTAACATTTTCCTCAGTGCTTTCTGCATGCAGTCATGCCGGTCTAATTAAGGAGGGTTTGCATATTTTTCAGTCAATGACCTCAATATATTCAGTTCTTCCACAGGAAGAGCATTATGGTTGCATTGTTGATTTATTGAGTCGAGCTGGGCATCTTGAAGAAGGATACAAGCTCATAAAGTCATCTACCTTAAATGACAAATCTAGTGTACTTTGTGCTTTACTTTCTGCATGCAGAACTTATGGAAATACAATGCTTGGGCAGGTTATTAGCAATGAGCTCCTTCAGCTTGGACAACAGAATCCAGGTACTTATGCTTTGATTTCAGAAGTGTTTGCTCAGAAAGGACAATGGATTAAATCAGCTAATATAAGGAATAGAGCAAAAGAAAATGGGTCAAGAAAACTTCCTGGTTCTAGCTTGATCGAAGCAGTGGACCAAGCTAACAAGGTGTGTTAGGCAGGTGTAAGAACATCACATGTAATTGATACCTTTATCATGCATTTGAATCACTATTCAATCACAATATGAAGCAAAATTTTGTTATGCGCAGAAAGCCTGAACCATTCAAATACACATACACATGCTCCATCTGCTTCTTATGAGAAGAAAAGAGATGAATATCATGTTTGAACATGCTTATTGATTCGTTCCTTCAAGGATCAAGGTAGATGTTTGAGAGGCAGAAGTAACAGCCCGGTACTCAGCCTCCGCACTGGACCAGGACACCTTGGTTTGCTGTTTGGACGACGAGCCGAGGAAGACGCAGAAGCCTGACGTGGAGCGGCGGGAGTCTGCCCAGGCCTGAAAAGCACCAACAGAGCCTTTTGCTGTATAGCTACCGTACTGGCCTGTCCAATCACCCAATGCCCCACGCACCAACAGAGCCTTTTCAGGAACTATTGAGCATTTAACTATGTCAATGTCAACAAGTATTTCTTTCATCAACCAGGAAATTTATGGGTGAGAAAACTATATGCATAATTTTTTCTATGTTTTCTGGGCACGTATCTGATTGAAGTCTAAGCATCATGGAAGTAAGTTACTGTGATTTTTTCATGATTTATGGACATGCAGAGATATAAGAAAAAAAATATTTATTATTATAACACTTAAAGTAAAAATTTCCGAGGCTAAAAATGGTCAAACATCTAGATCGGGCATTTTTCATCTGTGAAGATATATCTAACAGAGCCAACAAAATTGATTTCGCGTTTTTATCAATTTTCTTATGCATTTTACAAAATTCACTCGATTTAGCACGAGTTATAATAAACAAAATAATAAAAACTACTAAATCCGTTTCAAATTGTAGTTCATTTGACTTTTTCAACCTCAACTTTGACCACTGTCTTATTCAAAATTTTATGTAAAATATCACTTCTTTTGTTGTGGATTGCTTTACTAACAAATGATATTTAAGAATGACTTAAATTTGACTATTTTTGCATAAATTTTTTGAATAAGACGAGTTGTCAAATTAGAGCTCAAAAAAAAAAGTCAAACAAATTATAATTTGGAACAGATAGAGTACTTTGCATCTAAGTCCCTGTAAATACAGGCACGAGGAGTTTCCATCTGTATTGTACGTCATGAGTCGTGACCCCCTACTCCCGTGTCTAACAGTAACAGCCAAAACATCCCGCTTCAAACTCGCGATTTTGTTTACTGACCATCTCAATCCTCCTCTACAGAAGTTGGAGATATAGGAGATAAACTTTTATTTTTAGAGTTTTACAAAATCAAAGTAGATTGAAAGTTATAGGTTCCAAAAGATGGCCAAAAACTCTGCTGGAAATACAACCAGAGCCAAATGGAAATACATGAAATGGATGTGATTAAGTTTACTCAAGTCGTACATAGTTTTTTTTTCCCTCTCAAGTTGATATCAACACAGATTTCCAGCAAATTCAAACACAACCAGAACCAAATGGAAATATTATTACCACCAAACTAACCGTCGCTCGCTAATAATACCTTGTCAGGTAGTAGGCGACTTGGTGGATGCCGCACTGTCCGGCGCCGCCTCCCATCTCTCGGGCCAGCCTCATGTATCCGCCCTCTCCCCAGCGTCTGAGCAGCAAGTCCTCGCCGGTGTCCTCAGTGGTTCCATATCCCACCACAAGCACCGAATGGAAGAGCTTATCGCTCCCCACATTGCTTACGGAAGACACCTCCACCCAGTGGCGGCCGGCCTGGGGGGGCCATGCCCCCACCCCTATGGATCATGCAAACCCTTATGCTAATGTTCAATATTCATGTTAGTGAAAAGATTAGCCCTTAAACAAGTAATAAGATTAGTGATCTAGTGAAACTAATCAAATAGATAACTTGATGAGCTATGCATGTAGGATCTTTCATTTGTATAACATATGTGTTAGTCATAACTTCAAGTTTAGTTATTACATTTTTATCATAAAACATGTGGTGCAAAATTTTGAACACATGTGTTCTTTTCTCGGCCCCACCTATGCTGAGATCCTGGCTCCGCCACTGCCTCCACCTCCATCGTAGTCGGTGAAGTCGTATGAGGATGCCCGTATCGTCACGACTACTGGCTGCCGCGCGACCGCAGCTCTGAGTTGGAACTTAGAGTATGGTGGAATTATGGCATAGCCATCGATCGGGATGAGTGGCCCAATGACCTTCTGGCACGGACCCTGCCTTTCCGTATACGGGGAGGCAGATGCCGGCCCGAAGCCACGGTTCCTGGAGGCGTAGTCGAGGGCAGCAGTCCCCGATTCGTTGCTGCAGCCGTAGCTGGGCGGGGGGACGCAGTGCACGAGCTACTGCGGCGAGAGCTCGACCAAGTGTGACACCCGGCCCAATTTGGATGTGGCCCAGTAGGGGCCTATGAGTGCTGCGTGCACATGTTTAGTACCACCTTGCTAGTTGAGCAAGGGTGGAGCCAACTTATAAGCCTTTGCCATCCAGCCATATCACCTTCGGGTTAACCCTTTTACACGAAGCGAGGACGAAAGTGTAAGCAAGGTGCTATGTGTACGCGTGCGCGCCCCTCGGAAGGGTTGTGCGGTGCCCTTTGGAGGGCGGGGTGTTACAAGTGGTATCAAAGCCGACCTTCGCGGCCACGGGCGCGTGCGGGCTAGAGGCGCGGACATGGAGGTTCATTGCGCGTGTAGCTCTGCGGAGTGCACGGCATGGCACATGTGCCGGCCCCAGGGCGCCTGATCGCGTGTGCCAAGAGGGGAGGTCCTGGTTAAGTTGGCGCCGACGAGGACGCCGAGTCCTTTGAGGGGGGGTGTGTGACACCCGGCCCAATTTGGATGTGGCCCAAGAGGGGCCTATGAGTCTTTGCGTGCACATGTTTAGTACCACCTTGCTAGTTGAGCAAGGGTGGAGCCAACTTATAAGCCTTTGCCATCCAGGCCATATCACCTTCGGGTTAACCCTTTTACACGAAGCGAGGACGAAAGTGTAAGCAAGGTGCTATGTGTACGCGTGCGCGCCCCTCGGAAGGGCTGTGCGGTGCCCTTTGGAGGGCGGGGTGTTACACCAAGGCGTTGGTCTTGATGGAGTGGAAACCCTCCACGGATGCCACCGCCACGAACGCCCAGCAGCTTCCGCAATTGGGGCCTTGACGCCCGTCACGGCAGACCTGCCATTCTCTTTCTGTCTCTAGTCGACAAAGTCCGGGGGAAGAGGGGAGGGGGGCACCCCCACGCGGCCTCGGAGCGGGGCGTGAAGAAGATGGACGACCTCGGTGGCGGTGGGATGGTGCAGCCGGTCATCTCGGCCACCTCGTCCCCCGGTCATGTCACCGAAGCCATTGATGCCTAGGTAGCCGCCGGAAGACGTGTTGAGGGCTCGCCGCGTATTGTGGGCGAAGATGGAGAAGCGGCGCGCTCTCTCGCTAGCCTCGCGGGCATCGCCGACTCTATAATTTCAAGGACCCATTGGTAAGCAAAAAATATGGGCCCTTAAACTAGTCTTATACTCTTATATATAGGAGTATATAGTATGAATAAGATATTTTTTGTGGCACACGTTTAGACCATGAAACATAACAATGTTGTAATGAACAATTAAAAAATAGCAACCATTATAATTATCTCAAATAAGACGTAGTGGTTTATTTTCTTGATAAAAACCATCTATGGGCATTTCTTGATGCAAAATCTTCAATAACAACGTCAAGATCAATGTTGTCTAAAATATGATCATTGGCATTAGCTTCAGCATCTAAATTTTGCTCTTCATTGTCATCGATGTCCGCAACAAGTTGATGCTCTTGATCTTGACTGATTTCTGTGATTCTGCGGCCTGTTCTTGTTACTTTCTTCTTTTTCTTTTCTGATCACCAAGCAAATACTTGCTAGGTAACATCCACGATATTCAAATAAAAAAATGAATTAGAATTTTATAATCATTGTAACTAATTGAGTGATTGCGTCTTGAGGCGTAATTGAACGGTAGATCAGCGATTCAACAAAACTGAAACATCACCTGGGTCTCCCATCTATGGATGAATGGATCGTGAACGATGATGTTACATACATACAAATGGACCAAGGAAATTATAGGTTCAGCCAGCTTGGGTTACTTTTGCTAATTCTTATGAGCCTACAAATAAAAAAAGCTTATTTTATACCAAATAGATAATTACATGTACTAATTGTTTATATGATCTTGCCCCCTCATCTTCAAGGGTCTCTCGGCCAGCGCCCTGCCTGCCTGGCCACCCCCTAGAGCCGGCCCTACTCGCGGGTGACGTTGTAGTGAGTGGACCACCTCTCGTACAAGGCCCAGGTGGCCTCCTCCGAGGACACGTCGCTGGTGCTGAACTCGATGGCGACCGCGGCCGGTGCCACCGCCACGGCCATGGCCAAGGCCGCCATCAGAAGAGAAGCTCTCGCCATTTCTCTCAAGTCTGAACTTGTGACTTGTGAGGCTTCCTTTCTGAATGCCGAAGCCCTTTTTATCGACGATATGATGGTGGGCACCCTAGTGACGGCTGAAAATGGGTGTGCTCAGTAAGAAGGTTCATATATATGGCCGCACCGCAGCTGCCAGAAGTGGTGGTTGTGACGAACTCGATTTGGGGGTAAGGGGGTGTTTAGTTGGTGAAATATATTGGGTTGGGCTACTGTAGCAGTTTTTTTTTTGTATTTGATAATTATTGTCCAACCATAGACTAAGTAGGCTTAAAAGATTCATCTCGAACTTTTCAGTCAAACTATGCAATTAATTATTTTATTTAACTACGTTTAATACTCCATATATGCGTTAAGAGATTTGATTTGACAGGAAACTGTAGCAACTTTTTGGGTTTGCATGTGAAGAGAACACCCCCGGGCCGCCAGCATGCATGCATGTGTGCTTCGAATTAGTTCGGCTTTCGGGCCGGGATGCATTGTCACGATACTGGGTAGGTAGAGGGGCTGTCGGCGTACGCGCACGGCGGTGAGATCGACGGCGTCGTCTCGAGAGAGAGCAGAGCACGGGAGGAAGGAGACGATAGAAGGAGAAATATGTTTTGTCTTCGTTGCCGATCCGCCCGACCACCCACACAGCAACGTATAGAGTTTACAAGTCATTGGGCCAAGCCCAGACGCGCCGCACGGCAAGTGCCGACATTCGGCCCAGCATACAGACTCAATGGAAAACAGAAATACGTAACCATCCTAGGGATACGCCTTATTGCAATACGTGACAATCCCTCCCTCTTAAGCAGCAACGCGTCCTCGCGATGCCGGTGTAGCAACTTGATGTTGACGACGACGGCGACGCTTCAGCTTGAGGCTTGTAGGAGGAATGTACGGTTCCCAGGTTGCCCAGTGCGCCGGAGTAGCCCGACGACGCACAAGGTCCATACGCACCAGTCGGTTCCCCCGCCGTTGAAGGTTGGACTCCAGGACCTGTTCAGAGGGCAAACTGAAGAATGTAGTGAGTAAATCAAGGTCAGCATCACTGGATACTTGAGCTTCTGGTGCTAGAGCTTTCTTCAACTGAGAAACATGGATCACAGGATGAATGTGACTGGTTGATGGCAACTGAAGCTTGTAGGCCACTTTCCCAACCTTTGCTGTGATAAGATAAGGGCCAAAGAACTTGTAACTGAGTTTTCTGTTGGACCTGCGTTGGACGGACTGTTGGATATGGGGTTGCAGTTTAATGTAAACCCAGTCACCCACTTGGAGAATTCGCTCCGCTCTATGTTTGTCAGCTTGCATCTTCATTCGATGTTGTGCACGCTGCAGATTATCTTGGATATGTTGCATCATAGTTTTTCTTTCAGTCAACCATGTTTGCAGATCAGGTACAGTGCTTGCTGCTTCCAGTGCAATACCAAAATGTCGTGGAGGATAACCATACAAAGCTTGGAAAGGAGTCATACCATGTGATGAATGGAATGTAGAGTTGTACCAAAACTCAGCAAGTGAAATCCAGTCAGCCCATTTCCCTGGATAGGAGTGCACCATGCATCTGAGATAAGTTTCTAGGCATTGGTTCAACCTTTCTGTTTGTCCATCTATTTCTGGATGGTAAGATGAGCTCATGTTCAGTGTGACCTCATTGAGCTTGAACAATTCCTGCCAGAAATCACTACAAAAAATTTTGTCTCTATCTGACACCACAAAAGCTGGCATTCCATGTAATTTATAGATGTTGGACAGAAAAGCTTTGGCAACAATAGCAGCAGTAAAAGGATGACTAAGACATATAAAATGTGCATATTTGGTCAGCTTATCAATGACTACCAGGATAGTGTCAAAGGACTTGGATTTGGGGAGCCCCTCAATGAAATCCATGGTCACAGTGTGCCATGCAGAAGGTGGTACTTGCAAGAGGTTGTAAGAGACCGGGCAACTTACAGTGTTCAGATTTTGCTTGAGCACACACTTGACAAGCAGTGACATAGGCTGTGACAGATTGCTTCAGTTGGGGCCAGGCAAATCGAGCTTTGATTTTGTGGTAGGTTGCAGTGACTCCACTGTGGCCACCCAATCCACTGGAGTGAAGAGCCAAGAGGATGGCTTGTTGAGCCTCCACATGATTACCAAGCCAAATTCTTCCTTTGTATCTGATGAGACCATCATGTAGTGTGAAGCCTTTATCATTCTTGCCAGTGAGAGCCAATTCAGCTAGGAGTTTCTTAGTGTCTTCATCCTGTTCATAACCTTCCACCACAGTTTGTAACCACTTTGGGACTGGGGCAGATATAGCTGACAGTTGACAAGATTCTGGCTGTCTGGACAGGGCATCAACAGCTTTATTGTCTAGGCCCTTTTTGTATTGAATTTTGTATTGCATACCCAATAATTTCACAAAAGCTTTATGTTGGAGACCTTCCATGAGTTTCTGATCACCAAGATGGATAAGGCTGTGATGATCTGTAAGTATTGTGAATTCTCTGTGTTGAAGGTAAGGCTTCCATTTGGTGACTGCTAAAATTAGTGCCAGACATTCTTTCTCATATGTTGACATTGCTTGAGATTTCTTTCCCAAGGCTTTACTGATATAGGCTATGGGATGACCCCCTTGTGATAGGACAGCTCCAATGCCCAGATTACATGCATCAGTCTCAATAGTGAAATTCTTGGAGAAGTCAGGTAGAGCTAGTACTGGTGCAGATACCAGTGCTTGTTTTAAGGTGTCAAAGCTCAATTGGAGATCTGCATTCCAGTGATATATTGTATGCTTCTTAAGCAAATCTGTGAGTGGCCTACTGATGGAGCCATAATTTCTTATGAATTTTCTGTAGTAACCAGCTAACCCCAGAAAACTTCTTAATTGCTTGACATTCCTTTGGTGGTGGCCATTGCCCAATAGCTTCTGTTTTTGTAGGATCAGTAGCAACTCCCTGGGCACTAATGATGTGACCCAAATATTCCAGTGAACTCTAGGCAAAGGTGCACTTGGAGTGTTTGAGATACAGCTGGTGATGCTCTAAAATGTCAAACACTTGTTGCAGGTGCTGCAAATGCTCCTCCTTGGTTCTACTATAAACCAAAATGTCATCCACAAATACTAGCACACATTTTCTGAGAAGTGGTTTGAACACAGTATTCATCAGGGCTTGAAAAGATGCTGGGGCATTAGTAAGACCAAAGGGCATCACCTTGAATTCCCAATGGCCATGATGTGTCTTGAAAGCTGTTTTAGGTTCATCCTCAGTCTTTAACCTGATCTGATGGTATCCAGATCTCATGTCCAACTTGGTGAACCATGCTGCTCCATGTAACTCATCTAACAGCTCATCCACAACAGGTAGTGGGTACTTGTTTTTCACTGTGTGATTGTTCAATTTCCTGTAATCTACACAGAAACGCCATGTGCCATCCTTCTTTTTCACCAATATCACTGGAGAGGAGAAGGGACTGTGACTCTGTTGGATAATGCCATTGGCTAGCATTTCTTTTATCTGTCTCTCTATCTCATCTTTCTGTGCTGGAGAGTACCTATAGGGCTTCATATTGACTGGCTTGACTCCAGGGATAAGAGGAATGTGATGATCAAATTCCCTAGTTGGTGGTAATGATGTTGGTGCTTGAAACAGGTGGAATTTACTGTCAATCAGTTCCTGGATATCTGGAGAAATGTCAACTGGGGTAGGATCCTGGCTTACTGAGCACAGCTGAACCATATGAGACACACCACCCTTCTTAATGAGGCCCTTAAGTTTCTGATTCTTGATCTGTGGACATTTGCTCAATAAGTCTTTAGTCCCCTTTAGTGATACTCTTATGCCATTGTAGCTGAATCTTAACACTTTTCTTCTCCAATGTATCCACATGGGACTGTGTTGTTCTAACCAATCCATTCCCAAAACTAGATCATAGTGAGGTATGTCAAACACTCTAGCATTCATATTGAATTGATGGCCTTGAGTGTGCCAACTGAAATTCTTGACCTCTTGATTACTGGTTAATTTCTGGCCATTGGCCACAGTGACAGAGATGTCTGAAGTAGTAGTTGGAACACAACCCAAATGCCTTGTTGTTTGCTCACTGATGAATGTGCCGGAACTTCCTGAATCAACTAAGATAAGAATTTCCTGATTACCCACCAGCCCATGAAGCTTGATTGTTTTTCTGCCTTGGATACCTTCAGATGCAGAACTGGACAGTTTGAATACTTGCTCATCACTGTCATCATCATCGAAGAAGAAGAAGCTGTTTGATCCTCTTCTACATAACCTTCTGGTTGCATAGCACTCCACATTTCCTCCAATGCCTGCAATGATATCTTGTCAGGGCACTTATGGAGGCGGTTCCATTTTTCACCACACTTCATACAGAGGCCTTGGGCTCTTCTTTGAGAGCGAAGAGCTGCAACTTTGTCATCCCACTGTGGCTTCAGAGCTGCAGACTATTGAGGTATTGGACCCATAATTCCTGGTTCAGGGTTAGGTGGACCTTTGCCTTGAAATTTGTTGAAGTCTCTGCCTGGCCTGTTGAAAAATGGCTTGGGTTGGGAGTCCAGCACTTGTTCCTGCATGAGTGCCAAGGATAACGCAGCATCAACCGTTCTTGGTTTGTGCAATACAAGAGCAGCTCGAATATCAGGTTTAAGCCCTTGTAGGAATTTGGTAACAAAGAATGTATTATC
Source organism: Hyparrhenia diplandra (assembly GCA_015847255.1). NCBI lineage: Eukaryota > Viridiplantae > Streptophyta > Magnoliopsida > Poales > Poaceae > Hyparrhenia > Hyparrhenia diplandra. Next base: position 61,101 of record JADLZK010010377.1, on the reverse strand, counting down.
TAAACTCCTGTTATGCACTAAGACTTGATGCATGAATGTTTGGAATCTAGCATGATATTCCTGCACATCAGAAGTTTGGCTAATATGCAACAGATCATTCATGCTATTGACATACAGATCCTTACCAAACTTAGACTCTACAGCTACACACAGTTCAGGCTATGAGCTAATTGGGTGTTGTGCTTCATAGGTTTGGAGCCATAACTCAGCCCCACCCTGAAAGTGAATGGTAGCAAACTCTGACCAAACATGGTAAGGAACTTGGTACATATGGAAGTATTTCTCACACTTTTCCTTCCAAGCCTTTGGATTCGAACCATCGAACTTGGGAAAAGTGGCCTTAGGCAATCTAACCTCCCTATACCCATGATACTGATGCTGCTGGTATTGATGGTTTGGGTTCATGTATGCAGGATTCGGTTCATTCAAATCGGGAATAATTGGAGGTGGATAGGTGATATACTGACCATTGGTCAGGGGTGGTGGGTTTGGAATGAACCCATGTACCAACCCCTGAGTTGATGAGTCCACGCCGTGGCCCGTGGCCCGCCCCGCTTCCTCGCGCGTAGGGGCCGTCGGTGGAGGTCGAGGCCGATGTGCCTCCATCTTCTCCACACGCAATGTGAGATCCTTCACGTCCTTGTCGAGGGCGGTGGATGATTCACCGGCTTTCTCGATTAGAGTGAGCATGGTCTTCAGTTGATCGGCGAGTGACGCCAAGGTGACTTCCGCCTGAACCATTCTCGCCGAGAGAGTTGGTTTGGGAGCCAGTGGTACTGGATCGGAGGTTGGGGTGGTAGGTGGAGGTGGATAGTGGCCCGATCTGGAAATTGGTGGTGAACGGCGGCTGGCGATTGATGGATTAGGCGAGGGAAGATGGAGTGGCTTGCGCGGATGGTTGATTGGCGTCTGATACCAGATGTCACGATACTGGGTAGGTAGAGGGGCTACCGGCGTACGCGCACGGCGGTGAGATCGACGGCGTCGTCTCGAGAGAGAGCAGAGCACGGGAGGAAGGAGACGATAGAAGGAGAAATATGTTTTGTCTTCGTTGCCGATCCGCCCGACCACCCACACAGCAACGTATAGAGTTTACAAGTCATTGGGCCAAGCCCAGACGCGCCGCACGGCAAGTGCCGACATTCGGCCCAGCATACAGACTCAATGGAAAATAGAAATACGTAACCATCCTAGGGATACGCCTTATTGCAATACGTGACATGCATGCGATCGAATTTGTTCATAGCTGCAGCCCGTCCCATCCGGCCGTCTGCACTCCATGCGCGCGGCCGGTCTCTCTAGCTAGTATCCGCACTTCAACGCCGGCGTCAGAGAGCTAGCTAGTTCACCGTCCACCTCATGGCATATCTAGTTCTAGCTAGTACAATCCATGGAAGCAACCCCCACCTTGATCCACATGCACATTTTTGAAACTAGATACACTTGTGATCGATCGGTTTGAGTGGTTGCGACGAGCTCGATTTGGGGTCACGTGGAGGCGGAAGCAAGCGCTGTCCAACGTACGCTCCATCTCTCCTCCTTCCATTGCTAATGCACGCAGTGACATGCTCTCCCTCCCGTCGAGTTTTCTACTCTAAGCTAACGCGTCACCTTGACGCGTCCTTCCCATCCAAAAACGCACAGCCAAAACGTGTCACGCACAATACTAGCTCGTCCAATGTCGAGATCGCTCAAAAACGAAAGACTTGCTGGTCGGGGATAGCCCGGCTCCCCGGCGCCCCTAACCCGGGCGACTTCGGGCGCCCCCATCCAGCCGCCGCCGGCCCCCCCGGCGCCCTCCCCCCCGTCGCCCGTCGCCCCCCCTCTCCCAGCGGCGGCTGGCGGCCCGCCGCTCGGCCCTCAACAAGGGGCTCGTCGGCCGCCACCTCTTCCCTCCATCGTCCTCCCCCTCCACCTTCACGGATCCGCCTACCCCAATCCGGCGGCGTCGCCGCATCCTCGTGGGCGGCTCGCCGGCCGGATCCGCGTGCCCATCGACGGGATCCGGTGGTGTCCCGCCCTGCGCCTCCCAAGCCATCCCTCTCTTCCGTCCCCGCTGCCATGGCGGTGGCCATGGTGGGCTTCGCCCACGGGCGCCCGGGAGGTCGCGGCCCGCGGGATCCAGGGGCCTTGGGCCTTGGATCCGGCGGCCGGCCTCCCCCACCAACCCCCCGGCGGTGTGCGGGATGGCGGCCATGGCGGCCGGGTCCGGGCTCGGGCCCCTTGGGCCCCCGGATGCGCGGCGCCCGGCCGGGTTGCCCTCACGGTGGCCATGGCGGCGGTTCGCCGATGGACGGCTGGATCGGGCACCGCCTGGATCGGCGTCCGCGGTCCCGGTTGGCCTCTCCACGCTGCCGCGGCGGCGTCCGACTTGGGCCTGGGCTGTACCTACCGGCGGTGACGTGTTCCTCGGATGGGCTGTGGTTGGGGAGGCGGGGCCCTTCGTTCGGGAGTGTGCGACAGTTGGGGCGGCGTGGCTTGGAGGTCTTGTCGTCTCGCACCGCGGTGGTGTGGGCGGGGGCTCCGGCAGTGCGCCATCGACGTCGTGGTGGCGTGGTTGGCGTCGTCGCCCCTTGGTGACTTCATGGCATGGAACTCCGGGCGAAAGCTTAGCCCGACGCGGTCGGGCGGACGATGGCGGCATCTCTTGATGTCGCACCCTTCTTGAAGGCATCGTCTTCGGGACCCATGCCTTGTCACCGGCGCCGGAGAATCTCTACGGCTCGTCGTCACTCCCCCCGGCCGTGGTGGCCTTGGTCGTCTGGCTCGTTGCTGCTCCTATCTGCGCTTCACGCCTCTCCGCCCTTGGGTTCGTCTAGCTAGTGAACGTTGGTTCTCTCTTCCCCGCCGGATGCTTTCTTTGCCGAGGTGCTTTCTTCTGGCGGATGCTTTGTTTGCCGAGGTTGTTGGGACGGATGCTTTGCCGTCTCGAGTGGTTCGTTGGCGGATGCTTTGCCGCCGTTGTTCGTTGGTGGATGCTTTGCCGTCGGGTCTTCGGGCTCCTCTTGGGCAGCCGTCGAGTTGCCAAGAGTGAGTGGTTCGTTGGCGGATGGTTTGCCGCCGTGGTCGCCTTCTTCTCTTCGCCTCCGTTCGCTACTAGCTTCCCAAGTGTTGAGTTCTCCGTAGTGATAGGTTCAGTTGTTGGGCTTGTTAGGTGGTGGGTTTGCCCTACCCCCTATCCCCCTCGCCTTGCTTGCTGTTTGTATGTGTTTGCAGGGTTCGTAAGTAATCTGTGGATTACGGGTGAATCCTTTGTACTTTCCAACTTCCCTTAATGAAGTGCGTGCTAATGCACGCTTTCGAAAAAAAGATCGCTCAAAAAAAAAACGACACAACCGTACCGGTGCAATGTTTTTCTCATAATAAATTGGTATCAACGGTTTATCAACCATCTTATCAGCTTTAGCGAATAAAATAGCTCTGTTGTTTGAGTAAACTGTAGCTTGCAAGGTTGCTAGTTCTCTCATGCGGTAGTTTTATGGGAGAAGTATCAGCACAAAATGTCAAATCAATCTTATTTTCCTTTATTTAGGAATAAAATATGTGTAAATTCACATCACACTAATTTACTCTTTTTTATCATTCTTATGGATGCTTCTCTTTGTGAATTTCAGCTTGAGCATTTGGCCGACTGACAAGCAGTACTGATGCATGATGTGTCATGACTTGGCAATGGCAATCGAAGCAGTGAGGCGCATGGTTCTTTTAAAAGACCGAAAGCCTCTTTTATTGAAACTTTACTATGCAGGTGAACCTCGGAGTTCATTTAGAACCGTGGATGTACCTATCTATATAAGGTTTTGTGATGTAATACTACCTCTGTCCTGAAAGATGCAATTTCTAAAATCCGTGTCAGCCGAACTTTTTAAAGTTTGACCACCTTTATAAAAAACAATATACCAATATCTATGATATAAAATAAACACCTTACAAAAATATATTTTATGACAAATCTAATAATACTAATTTGATACCATAAATCTTAATGGTTTTTTTTCTTAGAAATTTGGTTAAAATTTAAAAAGTTTGACTTAAGACAATTCAAAAAAAATTGCATTTTATAATAGTCGAACTATTTAGTCAGCACATGCAACCATGCTGCAGCCAAATGTTGCCCAAGTAGTTACTCTGAAAGGTTGTACTTTTTATTTGCCTCTTGTGCATTATTTCATAGAATGACGTCCGGATAGCCAACGAGCTCGAACGTTCTCTCAGCTGATGATATTATAGTGTGAGGCGTGAGCCACCGCTCCAATTTTCTCTTCTGAAGGCCTGAACTGCAGAGCAGATGCCTTCGAACCCGCAGTAACTAACCCATGAGGAAGCATCTGCTTAATACAATGGCACCATGTCTTTGCGGCTGCATTAATCCATGCTTTACAAGTACTGGAGTTTTGTACGGAGCCAGCTTAAGGAAGGCAGAAGCCTGAATAGTTTTTGATAACGATGAAAAATCCAAAGTTGCTATACCTCCTGCACCAACAGAAACCACAGGCTTCTCAGATATCGAACTCCTTTTATCAGTACTGCCTGCTGAAGGCAGTTCAATTTTGTCATCATTTTCATCACCGTAATGGTTGAAGCACCTGCTAGCCAATAATTGAGTAATCTCTCAAGGAACAGGGGTGTTCCAATGTCTCCTTATTCTAGCTAAGCAGCTTGCACCAACAATAGCCAGCACAGAATTAAACTCTTTTAGTCGACTCCTGAGAGCTTGCACCGGAAGAATGTGGCACCTGTCATCAGATTGGACCTCTGGTAGATCCTTGCTGTATTGTTTAAACCCATTCTGAGGGCCTCTATTGCAATTCTAAATATGTACCCATCCGATAACTTTTTTTAGATAAAGGAATTAGCATTCCAGCCTCTCTGCGATAACGCACACACCTAAAGCCTCTGCGTGACCACACACAACCAAACTTATTACAAAAACTAAGAATAAAAAAAACTTTAGTACATGAAGATAAATGTACTAAAGATCTACTACATCAAAAAGAATTGAGTTTACTACTCAAGACAGTGCTAAAAGATATCGATGTCGCTTCATAGCGGTCTTCGAATCAGCCGCCACGCTTTGAACAACGTGCACCAAAATGAACTTGAAAGAAACACATTGGATGGAGACAACCCCCACTGCGGTGGCAAATCGCCCACGCTTGAAATCGTGTGCCCTCACCGTTGCCCCTCCATCTCGATGTATCGGTGGCGTTCGAATAGCCACCATCAATCTTTTGTCTGGGAGGAAGACCCCGAATTGTCTTCGATCCGCCGACTACGGCGTTGCCGGGTCGCCGAGGTACATCGTGGACGCCAAATATTGTCGTCAATGGAAAAGCATCTGCCCCGTGAAGAGAGGTCGTTGCTCCTTTGTTAAAATATGTGAGGAACGATTTGCCAATGCAATGCAAGAACACCTCTGCAACTCCTTCGGGGAAGGAACATGACGTCCATAGACATCATCGTTGCAATCTTTCGTCCGATGATCTTGCACACTATGGCAGACACCGTTTGTGGACCGCGCACACCAACCCATCCGATAACTTATCACTTGCTGATTGGCTTCCACTCGTGAACTTGTTTAAGCAATGAGCGAGAAGGGGCTATGAACTTGCTTGAGCAACTTGTGAGCGAAGCCATAGCCCCGGCCGGCATCGGAGTGCAAAATTCTTAGCTCGAAAAACCTTATCAACATTTCTCGATGCATTCATTTTCATTATTATACTAGTGAGAAATTTGCATCTTTATGATTTACTTGTATCTTGCACCATGGCCGAAAGTGAAAAACACACGTGACCAACTATCTCTGTCACAAACCGGATCGATCTGGCGTGACATGTGGCGGACGCGCCCTAGGGGGCGCGGCCGGGCGGTTGGGCGGTGGTGGAGGCGGCGTCGGCGGGGGGAGGGGGGCGGCGGTGGCGTGGCGGCTCGGCGATGGTGCGGCGGCGGCGTCTTGAGGAGAGAGAGAGAGAGAGAGAGCTGGGATAAATGTTCTTTATTTGCTTGTTTCCCCGAAAAGATTACGAGACCCCTTTACTTTTATAGCCCGGCTAGTGGGACTTGTATCGCAAGCAATCTCTCTAAAAGGTTTACTCATAGATTGGAATACCTTTTTACAAGCATATCCTATTAATTTTCCTAATAAGGGTCTTCCTTATAGATGGAATATCCCCTTGCACACCAAAAAGCCTAAGATAATCCTAATGATTTTCCTTCTTTATTTCTGAATTAATTGCCGAAGAATCCGCGGAAGGGAGGCGGAGGCGGCGGCAGCGCTGCCGCGCTGCCCCTCGCAGCTTTGTTGCAGCCCCTCGGGCCCTCATGGGCCTGTCCTTACGGGCCCTATTTCTGGGTCATGACATCTCCCCCAGGCCGGCGCGTCCCCCGCGCTGGATGAAGGTCCATTCGATCACACCTGGGTGGAGGTCCATTGCACCTGGCATGATTAGCTCAACTTGCGGGATCGGCTTGAGGATCATGTTCTCCCCGGTTCGTTGTGGAGCAAACTCCAAGAGATAGTGGAGGTTCCCCGGATGTAGCCGTGCTAGATGTACTGGTGGACAGCACGTCCCTGCTGTGATGTTGTCTGTCGACGGGCCGTGAGCAAGAGTTCCCTTGGAACTCCCGCCTCAAGGTGCTGATGCACCATGTCGCGAGGCGGGCTCTCCAAAAACAAGAAGCGCTCATTGGGCGGAGCGTTGACGAGAGAGGCGAAGGCATCGGATGGTGATGTCGCGGCGAGTAGGAGGGTAGCGATAAATTCAACATCGTACCAGACATGAAGGAGCCGACGTCAAACAAGGAGGGAGATAGCTGGTGTGTGTCCCTCTCTGCGTCGTAGCTGATGTGGACGTTGTTGATGGTGAGGAAGAGACGATCCATGCCGTCGAGGAAGACGACGCGGGCGGGGCCGACATGGTGGCGCTGTGGCCAGATGCCGCCCAACAGGATGGCGGTCCGTGATGCGACGTCGGTGCGGTCTTGTAGGCTCCCAAGGCGAGGAAGTTCATCCCGTGAACTCCTCCTTGAAGCGAGCCTCCGGCAGGTCCGGTAGTAGTGGAGAAGAATCGGGAGGTAGAAACGGCCGTCGAAGAGGAGGCCGTCCTCAACCGTCCAGGCCGGAGCGGCGTCGCTCGTGGTGACGTCGAGGGCGACCCTACGCGAGTGCTGGTCCTCCAAAGGTCGCTTGTCGTGAGCCGTACAAAGACTCCCGTGGATGTGTCGTAGAGGTCCAAGGCGGTCGCATGCCTTGAACGTTTCCCCAGCCGGGAGGGGAGTGTCCGGACGCCGGAAGATTCCGGACCTGAGCAAAGCAGGGCCGGGGGCGCCCCCACTCTGAGGAGGTGGTGCCGACGTGAAGGTGCTCGGGTGGCCGTCGCGGTAGTACTTGCAGCTCGTGAGTGGTGAAGTCCCACGCCACCCGCCCCAAGCTTGCCCGCCCAAGGCATGCCAAGGATGACGCCGACGCCGTTGCCCACATGCATGACGTGGCGTCGATGTCGGCGTGCCGGCGTCGATGCGTAGTGGTGCGTCGAAGGTGGCCGCCCGGCATGTTGAGGTGGCGCCGATACCGCCGTGATCAACACACGCGACCGGGCCGGGTCCGGAGGCCTGCCGTGGTCACCACACGGGGGTCGATGTAGTTGTGCGTTGCCCCCGAGTCGACGATGATGTTGACGCCCGTGCGTGAGATGATGCCGACGAGGTATAAAGAGTGAGACCCTGAGGTCGGCGCTCTCCACTTTGACGTCAGCCAGGGGAACGCCCTCTTGGTCGTCGGTGTAGTCGTTGAAGATCGTGATGTCGAAGAGGTGCTTGCACTTGTGACCGCGCGTGAATGGCTCGTCACAGTTGAAGCAGAGGCCGGCCTTGCGTCGTTCCGTCATCTCCTCCGGTGTCAGCCGTTTGAACGACCGAATTGATGTCGCTGCTACTGACGGGGTGGGCGCCGGGGGTGCGGCCATCAGGGCAAGAGGTGCAGGCGCCTTGCCCCTCTGCCGTGCTGGCTTGCCGGGGTTGTAGAGGATGGTGAGGCGTCGCTCAGACGCGCTCGGCGCGAGACATGGCTGCCTCCATGTCCCTGGGGTCCTGCATCTCGACGTCCGTCTTGAGCGGCTCGCCCAATCTAGGCTGTGTAGATGTTCACCGGCCGCTTGTCGTCGAGGTGTCCTTCGCGCTCCACGTGCGCCGGGGAACTGCTCCGTGTACTAATCCGCGATTATGTCTGTCTTCCTCGGCCGATGCCCGGCTCGCCCCGAGTTCCGCCGTCTGGCCGGGGCGAAAACGTTCGTTGGCGTCTCGGGCGAAGCTTGCCCAATCCGCCAACGGTTTCTCTGGGACAACCTCATGTACCACTTGTTGTGCTCCTCTGTGAGATGATATGAGGTATACCAAACTTGCTCGTGGGTGGCGTACCTTGTCCCCTAAAAGAATTGCTCGTAGCGGTTCAGCCATGGGAGGGGATCTTCCTTGCCGTCGTGCGTCGGGAAGGACAGCTTATGTGCGGGCGCGGTGCGAGGCCCAGGAAGGTGTCCGTCGGGGGGGCATGCGCTCCAGCCGGGCGGCGCTCCTCTGGCGCTGGCTGTCCGAGGTAGCTGTCGGCATGTCCTCCCGATCGGGCTCTTTGTGACTGATCGTCGACGTCTTTGCTTGACATCTATCCTTGTCTTGATGAAGGTGCGGGCGGTGTTCTCGGTGGTGTCTTCATGGCGAGATCGGCCTCCTTCAGCTTTGCTTGACGCTTGACCTCCTTCCGTATCGTTGCACGATAAAGGCGGCGACTGTCGGCGGCGTGTCGAGCCTCGTGGTGAAAGCCAACAAAGCGGGTCCCCAAGTCCTTGAAATCTTCTTCATCTCGGCGTCCATGGTGGTGGGTGGATCGAAGTGGTCTCCATACCGGTGTCACAAACCGGTCGATCCGGCGTGACACGTGGCGGGGCCGCGCCCTAGGGCGGCACGCCGGCGGTTGGGCGGTGGTGGAGGCGGCATCGGCGAGGGAGGAGGGGGCGGCGCTGCCGCGAGCGGGTGGCCGGCGGCGGCGTCTTGTGGGGGAGAGAGAGAGAGAGAGTTGGGGATAAATTTTCTTTATTTGCTTGTTACCCCGAAAGATTACGCAGACCCTTACTTTTATAGCCCGGCTAGTGGGACTTGTATCGCAAGCAATCTCTCTAAAAGGTTTCCTTATAGATTGGAATACTTTTTTACAAGCATATCCTATTAATTTTCTAATAAGGGTCTTCCTTATAGATGGAATATCTCCTTGCACACCAAAAAGTCTAAGATAATCCTAATGAATTTCCTTCTTTATTTCTGAATTAATTGCCGAAGAATCCGCGGAAGGGAGGCGGAGGCGGCGCGCGCGCCTGCCCCAGTGGTGGCGCCTGCCGGGCGCCCTCGGGCCTCGTGGGCCTATCCTTCTCCGGGCCCTACTTCCTGGGTCATGACACTTTCTCATTGGATCTCTGATGTCATTTTCATCTTCTGGAAATACTAGATACGTTTTCATCTGAATTTTTTATTACATAAGCAACAAATAGAAGTGCAATATTCAGATCCACGCACGCTTCATCTCTCCAGGAGGTGGCTAAGCGATCCCTCCATCTCCACTTCAGTTGTGTGGGCCTAGGCCTAGCTGGTAAAAAGTAGCGGCTGAGCGAGAATATGTACCATTTTTTTTAAAGCAAATAAATACCTCGCCCCCCAAAAAAAAAAAAAAAAAAAATGAAGTGCTAGGCTAATCAGATCCAGAGGTTTACAGGGGGATCTGTAAGCATCAGAAATCGATCTACTTCTTCTTCAAATGGATACTAAAACTATTGCAAATAGCTGACCAAACCAACCGAAATCCTTAGATTTTCGTTAATTAGATGAAGGGAATATAGTGGTCGCAGGAATACAATCTTCCCCAGCCTGGTTGATGCAAATGGTATGTATGCAATCAACAGCACGTAAAATAAGCAAGATGCTCACCTGGAAACCGATCCAGTGGACGGACCCGAGGTTCAATGAGCGGAGCTCCTCCTTAGTGGGCATGACGGACCCGCTGGTCGTCAATGAGCGGAGCTCCTCCTCGGTGAGGTCACCGAAGCCGTTGGGGGAGCCCCGCGGCGTCGACGGAGGTGCCGTGCTTGTCGAAGCGGCGGAGGTTTTCCTTGAACACCGCGTACCGGTGCTCCTGCTCGCCGATGGAGCCGTAGGTCTTGTCGACCTTGGCCATCCAGTCCCTGAACATCCGGCGGGTCTCCACCTCCTCGCTCCTCTCCATGTACGCGGCGATCGACATGTACGCCGCCGCCAGAAGCAGTAGCGCCGCCGCCGCCGTGAGAGCCGTGGATCTCCTCATCTCGTAGTGAACGCGGTCAGGTGCTACCGCGTTGGCGGTCTACGGTCTGGCAGCCAAGCCGTTGCCTTTTGAGGAGCTACCGAGCTGGCTGCTGCTGCTGCGGCCGTTCTGGAAACTGGCCTGGTGCAGGAATACTTGTAATTTTGATATTTAACCAGCTATTCACGTGTCTCTCAACATTTAACCCTTAATTCGCATGTCTTTCGAAATATAACCTGACGTCTTTTGATATTTGACCTTATACAAACGTTTTATAATTTCAGCCGACCTAATCAGTGTTAAGGACAATAGGGTTCACTATTTACAGGTTTTATTTTTGGGAACAACATTTCTACAAATTAACTTATATATTTTTTAATATTTGTAGAGGTGGCTGAGCCACCTCTAAAATCGATTTGTATAGATAGCTGTATTTTTAGCCACTTTACATAACTAGTGTATTGCCCATGCTAACGTTACGATGATATTTTAAATGACCCCAATTAACAGCCAATAGATTAAATATTCACAAAAGGAATGATACAAATGTTAAAAAAAAAGTATGTGGTTAAGTAGGAGAACATAAAGAAATTGCTGAAAGAAACATCTAAATCATCCAATCCCCTACCAATTGAATCATAATAAATCTACAATCCAGTGGAGGACACGCTTTGGAGATTTAGGAATGGCAATTTATAAAGCAACCCTAAGCAAATGACAAGATAGTACTGGTTGTCGATCGATGTGGAAGATCCCTCCAAAAATCTTCAAAAGATAAAAAGGAAATGTGAGTACTGGTACAGAAATGGCACAGTAGGAAATTGATCATGGCAGAATCAAAACATTTGAGGAATAATATGAAATTTGAAATATTCTAATAGATTAGATAGTGTGGTAAATATGAAATATTCCATGCATCTCAACTCAAAATCTAAATATGATCCATCTACACACAGAAGAGGTACAATAAGCTTTTGGTGGAAAATACAAGGTTCAGAAGTACCTTAAGATTAGTATTGACAGCAAACATATGTTTTGCAACAGCCTGTGGCCTGAATGAACTATTTTTTTATAACTGAAATCACAATAAGCATAGGTGTCAACACATAGGTACACGTGTACAATAGACTTAACCATTCCACCTTTCATTAAACTAATGCTCAATACAAGAGACGTTACAAAAAAAATAGATTCATGCTTACTTAAAACATGATAATGAGCTTGCTTCAAAAATACACACTCACAATCTCAGTTGACGGCCTTTCACATATTCTGCTGCTTCTGGAGCTTCAGATTGCAATATTTTCTAGGCATGTCAGTTTAAAACGGAATCTAGGACTGAAGAGCTCAATAGTTTACCAGTCAGGAGTGCAGTATGCAAAAATACAAGGCCAAGCAAGCTACCACCTATTCCAACTGACACAACGTTCGTGAGTGGTTTTATCCTAGTTGGTCCAACCTGCAGTCCCACCACTGTTTGTAACTGCATCCCTTGGAGCCCTCAGAGCTACATGAAGCACTGACCTGCTCACCGTGCTATTATCTGACAGAACTGATCAACTTATGTTACAATTTATTAAAGTAACTATATAGGGTGCACACTTTACATAGAAATGTTTACTGAATGAACATTTGTGATAGAACAATTGAATAGCAGTTTCATATCATCGATGTACCTTTTCACCTTTAAACATATTCTCAATATCCTCCTTGAGCTTCGCAACCTATAACAAACCCAACATATCCCAAATTACCACAGGAAAGTGCATTCCCGACCTCCAAAATGATAAAAAAGAAAAGAAAAGACATGAAAAGGCGACATATAGGCATCACCTTAGCCAATTTAAGCAGCTTCTCAATGGTGTCACCAGTTGCCTGTTGCCTCGAGTAATCTAGAAAGATCCCTTGTACTCACTCACTGCAACCAAACACCGTTCAGGTAAAGAGCAGACAGAATCCACGCACACGCAGGAAACAAAATTCTACGATCACAGATACGAGTCCCTACGCCGTCATTGTCTTGCATCGCTCGGCGTCGGCCATCAGTCCCGCAGGTGCGTCTTCTGAATCACGTCGATGTGGGCCTAATAAATCCGCACAGTGAAAGCAAAAAAAAAAAAAAAAAAAGAGAGCAGAGCATAGGACACGCCGCAATGCGATCGGTGACGAGTGAGGGCGCGCTGCCTACGAGGCTCGTCGTCGCCTCGCCCAGTGGCAGTGCGGGACTCGGGGGTGAGGGGGCCGTCGCGCCCACCCGCGCGATAGACATAGAAGGTGGGAGGTGGCCGCCGGTTTTGGGTTTGGGAGAGGAGAGGAGAAGCCTCACGAGTGCGGAGGATGGTGTTTTTGTTTTTTTTTCTCGGCAACTTCAGGATTCGAACCTGCGCCGTTCCTTTCATCCTTCGTACCAGGCTGAGGCCGTGTGAGGGTGAGGGCATGGGGAGGAGAGGGTGTAAGACCCTGCATCAAACTTTTGATCCCAGTCCTCGGTTATGAGATCCGTTGGTTGGTGTTCCTTGAGCTAAAAATAGACAACTTGTTACCGTAAATTGCAAATGGAGGCAATAAAAATACCAATTTTTTTATTAAACACATGCGAGCCACAAGTCACGGGGCTATTCAAACGTTGCGTAGTCGTGGGTCTCAAACACTTGTGCCCGCGACTCCATCCATACAACACTTGTGTCTATTTGGAATGTTTGTCCTCGTTTTATCGTCCTCATTCGATTTTGAAATGAGTAAGCAAATTCAAATGACAAAAATGTTAACTACGAAGTTTTATAACCGGTGTGCCATAGCTGTGCTACGAACCCCGAAGCCACGACACGCCGTCTGACAATCCTCGACGGGACGTAGTCGTTGGGGAGCCGAGCTCGAGCCCTGCCAACCGCTATGAACAAAGGGGGGGCGTATCCCTCGAGCTCTCCTATCCACATATTTCATTGTGCCCCGCCTGGATTCGCGCTGCCCCTTGACAAACGGCGCAACAGCGTCGGGCGTCGCTAGCAGGACAGACGGGGCGCAACGAAGGCGTGCGACGGTCGACGGGACACCTCCCTGGCCGTAACACTCGATCAGAGTGTAAATAGGCACGCTGGCTATCATTACAACACCAGCGAGCTCTCGAGCTCGCCCGGACGGGCCCCGGACGACGAGGTCCCTACACCGACCTCCCCTACATCGAGCCAGATAGGGAGGCAGGCTACGCAGCAGCAGGGCAGCGGCGCACGCGCACCTGACATATTGGCATGCTCTGCCACTTGTACATTTTACATTTTACTCCTTGCATTAGATTTTCTCCTTCAACATCCTTGTACGTGCCCCTTGGACTATAAAAGGGGCAGCTTAGCCGTTGGAAAGGATCATCGAGACACAGCATTCCACTCTCGCAACACACACACCACAGAGACTTGGGAGCTTGTTTCCTCTCTCGACCAAGCTTGTAGCCACCCCTCTACGAGCATTTGAGCTCGGATAGTGACTCAAACTGGACTAGGGTGCCCGATTGCTCGAACCAACCGGTATACATCGGTTGTTATTGTCCCTTGAGTTAGGCCACCGGAGCACACACTTGCCGACGATTACTATGACCGTGGTTTTGAACCACGACAAGTAGTATCAAGTTTATAATTTATGGGTGTAAATTTATAAACTAACGAGTACAAAGTTCATAATTTAATAGTTCAAAGTTTTAGAACCTACCACGCTACCAGTACAAAGTTTATAATTTAATAGTTCAAAGTTTTTAAATTCGGATGTAAACTTTATAATTTAATAGTTTAAAGTTTTAGAACCATATTATAAAGTTTATGATTTGTTAGTTAAAAGTTTTATATAATTCTGGGTGTAAATTTATAAAGCAACGAGTACAAAGTTTATAATTTGATAGTTCAGAGTCTTAGAATAATTTGATAGTTCAGAGTTTTAGAACCATAGTATAAAGTTTATGATTTGATAGTTAAAAGTTTTATATAATTCTCGGTGTAAATTTATAAACCAACGGGTACAAAGTTTATAATTTGCTTACCTTGTCTTTTTTCAGGGCTTTTAGCTACGAAAGAAGAGAAGCCACATGTGGATTTATATTAGTTAATTAATTGCAAAGACATATATTTGTCTTGACAAATATGGAAAAAAAACTTTCCTTCGGAGATATTGGAAATGGGACCGATACTTTCTTTTCTGATGAGGAGGGTTTGTTTGAAGGAGCCTCTATTGGCACATTGTCATCACCATCTACGGAGAGATCATAAATGACACTGATACTCGACACTACATATGTTGACAATTACATTTTTGATAAAAACCAAGATCATCACAAAGCACCATCTGATCCAACTCATATTTGATATAGTAGGGAGATCATAAATCCGTGACCTGCTTGCACGCGTTTGCTTGCGTTAATTTGATTGACATAGTAGGGAGATAGTGTGGAGGGAGCTGGGGAGAGCGTCCAGGTAGTCTTTGACGGTGATGTAGCTCATGCCCGGGTACAGCTGGATTGAATCCACGTGATCCTCCTCATCCTCTGTCGTCGTCGTCTTCTTCTTGTTCGTCGGGACCGGGTTCCGACCGGCAGCGATTAACGCTGAGTGCACGATCGCCAGCTGAAAGTTGAGTCGGAACGGGGACTCTGCAGCCACAATGCATAGTCGTCTTCAGTGACGGTTGGACGGAGAAGCCGTATATTTTATTTATTTATTTATTTTTACGGGAAGAGAATAGCCGTATAATAATTGAGGCTCCTTCAAACAAACCCTCCTCAGAAGAGAAAAGACCTAGCTCTAGCTAAAAGTTGGTTTCTGATATATAATGATATGGCTGATATATACCTTGTACTTTCTTGACTAGCTCTTGTTCATTAACATAGGGTGTGTTTGGTTGCTGAAATTTGGTGTAGCCGGGCTCCAATGGGCAGCAATTTTTCGTGTTTGGTTGCATTTTAGCCCATCCTAGCCAGGCTACAACGGGCGGGCGCGTACAGTTAGCCCGGCCGAAATGAATCGCGGGGGTGGCGGTCGTTTTACGGCCCGGCTCCGTCCCACCACCGCTCTCGTTCCCCCCAGCGCTCTCGTTCCCCTCACCTCCTGTCCTCCGCCCCTCACCTCCTCTTCCTTGTGCCCGGCCAGCCGACCCACCGCGTTACCCGTCTCCCTCGTGCCCCCCCTCCGCCCGCTGCTCCTGCAAGCGCCGCCCAGCTCAGCTCGATGCGCGAGAGCCCCGCCTCCCGACGCGTGTCGGACGCGCCCACCGCCGGCGGGCGGATGCAAGACGGACCGGGCGGATGCAGCACGGGACCGGGGCGGATGCCCGGGCGGCGGATGCAAAGACGGGACGACCGGCCCCGCCTCCTCGGCGGGGACGACGGCCGCGGCCCCGACGAGCGGCGGCGCCGGATCTGGGAGCGCCGACTTCCTGGGCCGCAACCGCGTGGAGCCACGCGACGACGCCGCCGGTCCCCTGCGCGGGAAGAGGTTCATCGTCCGTCGCGGCGACCTCCGGGTGGTGGTGGGTGGCGCGGAGACAGAGACGGCGGCGGGACACGACCGGCGGGCTCTTTGCGCGTGGAGGCGAGAGCGATTCGACTGTGCTTCCGTTCGCTGCTGAATCTGGAGTCGTGACTCAGTGAAGGTCCACCTCGAGGCGCGGCTCCCCGGTGCGCGTCCCTCCCTGGAACAGACAATGGGAGGGAGAGAGAAGACTGGAAACAGTGTATGACATGTGGGTCCCACCCTGGGGTAAGTTTACCAAATGAGAGCAGAGGTGACCCTATCAAAACAAACCACCTAACCAAACACTCCAGTCTCTTAACCGGGCTACAATGAGCTACCAAAACAAAAAACAACCAAAC
This sequence comes from Hyparrhenia diplandra, assembly GCA_015847255.1. Taxonomy (NCBI): domain Eukaryota; kingdom Viridiplantae; phylum Streptophyta; class Magnoliopsida; order Poales; family Poaceae; genus Hyparrhenia; species Hyparrhenia diplandra. The sequence goes on along the minus strand of JADLZK010010377.1, from coordinate 44,929 downwards.
ACACCATGGTGGCTAGATTTAGCCTGGCTACAATGGGTCAGCTAGATTGGGATGGCCGGGCTTCGTTGGGCATCACAACCAAACACACCCATAGTGCCTGTGGAGGGCCTTTGCCGATTTTGTCCTCCCAAAGAGAGACGAGTTGGTTGACGGAGCATAGATTGGTTGGAGGGCACACGTGTAGTATCTTGTTGAGTGTGCGGGGGTCCTGCACGGCTTTGATAGCCACCCTGCTCATATCTTGCTCATTCACGAACAACGCTGAATTCATGCAGGACGATGTCATTATTTGTTGTTTATGTATCTCTCTCTCTCTATATATTATATATATATTCATGCGGGCATATACGTACGTATACCTTGTACTTGTCCATCGCCGAAGATGGTGACCGTGGTGTCCGGAGGACCGTCTGCCTGAGGGTCCCCAGCCCTTGGCAGCAGGAAGCTCTGAGCCAAGTAGCTGCAGATGATGGTGTGTGGAATCCCTGCAGCCTTGAGAGCATGGCGGACTCGGACTTTGGCTCCGAGGATGCTCCTCGCCGGCTCCAGCATGTGCTCCGCCGCATGCCCATGCCCCAAGTCCAAGCCATATTCTGAAGGCAAGAACCGCTGCGAAATGCAGGCATGTGTTGTGTTGTCATGCAATACAATGTTTGTATGCGAAAAAGAAATGAATAATGAATTATAGCTAGTTAGGTGATGATGATGATTCCGTATATATACGTACCTTAACATTGCCTGCTTCTTTTATGGCGTCGATAATCCTGAGCTGGCTCTCCAGCTCCTCCGGCGAGCTATGGCCGACGGCGGAGATGACCACGTCGCCGGCCAGCTTGATGGCCGCCACTAACGCCTCGGCATCGTTCATATCCCCCTGCATGCATGCGTGCATGTGTCTCTCGCACATGAGAAGAATAGACATAGGAGATGATGAGACAAGTGATCAAGAGCTGATGAGCTAGCACGCGCACGTACGTAGACAAGGCTTGCCCCTCTGCTCTTGAACGCCTCCAGGAGGCTGGCCTTGGCAGGGTCCTCGGTGGCCGCCGGGCGGACGAGCAGGGCCGTGGGGTGGCCGGCGTCGAGGCTCGCCGTCACCAGGTACCGGCCGATCCTCCCCGTACCACCGATCACCAAAATCCTTGTAGTGCTAGTGTTACTACTGCTCATCAGCGGCGCCATGCCTCTCATGACTCTTATCTTATTTTGCGGGCACAAGCACAATTGGTTGGCTCAACTCAACAATGATATCTATTTAAAACTTGTTTGTAGCTAGCTAGGTACTCCCTCCTCCGTTCCAAATTATAAGTCAGCTTTTACTTTTAGTTTCATCTATTTTGCTATTTATCTAGAAATATTATTATATCTAGATGTATAGCAAAATGTATATATGTAAAGAAAAAAGGTCAAAACCACTTATAATTTGGAAGTTTGGGATTACTAGTAGAAAGCTGGGTTCGTTACAGACGTGTTCCTCAAGCGCCCGAGGCATGTCGCAAATCTTCCTTGCTTCATAAAGAAAAAAAGCTAAATATATATGGTTTTTAAATTACTCCTGCACACTCTTACAATCTCTATGTCATGTTAAATAAAATGAAACTCGGATGAAACACCATCTCTCAATGCAAAGTTTCATTCTAGAGTTTCAAAATCATTTAATTCCATGATTCATAGATAGTTGGTAATCGTGTCAAGAGAGTTTTATCTAGATGACACTTATTTCTTATCTCTCTTCTTAAATACACTGTCATGTCATCAAAAATGTATATGTGGCAACCTATTTAATGCAAATGAAACTCCAATTAAACTCCCACTGAGACTGGACATGTCATAGTTACCAACACATTTAATAAAAAATGTATATGTCACAGTTACCAACACATTTAGATTTTGGAAACAGTGCAGGAGAGTTCATAGGGATGAAACTCTCTCTACTCCCATGAAACTCTTATCATCTCTCTCATCATTAATACGGTGCTACATCAACATAATTAATACCCATAAAACTCGTATGAAACTCCATTGAGACTAGCCTTAGGCCTTTTTTTTTATAATAGGGCTCACTATTACAAGGTTTAATTTTTGGGAACAACATTGTCCTAGCTAAGCCTACCTCTCCGATTCCGTTTCTACAAATTAACTTATATATTTTTAATATTTGTAGAGTCAGCTGAGCCACCTCTAAAATCGATTTGTATAGATAGCCACCACCTTTACATTATTGGTACCATAAATTGCAAATGGAGCCAATAAATATATAAAATCTTTTATTAACCACATTGCGAGTCACAAGTCAAGGGGCTATTCAAATGTTGCGTAGTCGTGGGTCTCAAACACTTGTGCCCGCCACTCCATCCATACAACAATTGTGTCTATTTAGAATGTTTGTCCTCTCATTTTATCCTCATTCGATTTTGAAATGAGTATTTGATCAAGACCCTAAGTGAATTCAAATGAAAAAAATGTAAAATACAAAGTTTTGTAACCATTTGAAATCTACAACTTTGGTTTAGGCCGTTCTTTCATCTGAAATCGTTTGAAAATTTTAATTTTTAAGTGTGAGAAATCTAGACGTAAATTTCTTTGCATAGAAGATTTGAAATAAAACAAAATGTCAACTAGAAATTTGTATAACTTTTCAAGATCTACAATTTTTGTTTTAGTCATTTCTACATTCATGACCATTTAAAATTCAAATTTTACTGTTCATCAACCACATCAACAAGTCAATTTTTATGTGGTTGGAAATCGAACCGCCTCTAAATATAGGAGCATTTGTAGAGATAGCTTTGTTTGAAAGACCATTGTAGAGGCGGCTGAGAACTCAGCCGCGTAAAAGGGCTTCTGTTGTTATAAATCGTTTTTATAGTAGTGGCTCCTCCTGAGGGTGTCATTGGATTTAAGGAAAAATGGAGGAAAACTACATGAATTACATTTCTTTGGAAAAGGTTTCCCTCTCACCATTTGGAACGTAGGAATAGATACATAACTTTCTAGAGGAAAGGATCAGGGGAGTTGTACTTTTGGAGAATTCGAAAACGAACTTTGAGCAAAGGGGGCAATCTAATAGCTTTGCTAATTAAGCCTCGGTGCCGCAAAGCTTCTAATAGACAATAGTTGTTTTGCTGCTGTAGTTGACTAACATGAATTTGAAGGGAACGTTATGTTATGTGCTTTTAGTTATACGTCGATTGCAGTTTTGGGCTTTGGAACCGTAGCGTGCAAGGAAGGAAAATAATAGCTCATTTGTGCATTGATAATTGCCCTTGTTTGTCAACTCCCAAATACAAATGCTAAATAAAAAAAAAAAGATTATCTTCAACAGTTTGACTCGGATCTAACTTACATCGAAACCCCGAGAGAGACACAAAATTTTGTTTATGCTCTTCCACCTCTTAAAAATTACATCAAGAACCCTGAGGCGAAACAAAATTATGTGTATACCCTTCCACCTCTTCTAATACGTACAATGCGCCGCTCGAATTTTTGCGCTGGCATGCATGAAGGCTGGATTTGGCAACTCTCTCCAAATTACAAACATGAATGCCAAAATATTAGAGGATCAATTTTAGGCTTTTTGGTAAAATATGGGAATGTCAAACCCAAATGGCAAAGAGGTGCTCACACTTGCATGTGTTTTGATTCGTGTGATAGGAACACCCATGTTACAACCATAGCCCCACATGTGAGAGGGTCCTACGTTCCAAACAGGTAAAGGACTTCTTTCCTTTATTGGGGTTATTAAAAAGCCACCCGTGTTTCCTCCTCGCACTAGAGGAATTGAAGCATTGGTGGCTTCTTCCCGCGTGAGACACGCGTCTCTTCGTGTTATGCACGAAGGCCCTTTATCGTTTAGGAAAAAACAACCAGAACCCAGCCTCATGTAAACTAACGCGAATAAGGTAATTTTGCGGAAGACCCCTCCCCCACAGGTGTACCCCCAAGTCACCGACCCCACCCCTATCGCCATGCCCCGTCTCTCTCCCTCTTTCTCCTCTCTCTCTCTCTACCCGCCGCCACCACCACCACCACACAGTGCTCGCCGCCGCGCCCTCGGTGCTACCGGTCGTCGCTAGAGCACGAGATCCCGCGACGCTCACGGCCGATTCTTTGGAGCGCGGAGAGGAACGAGCTCGGCGCCATTCGATGGACAAGCAACCCGGACGGGGGCGGGCGTGCGGCCCAGACCTCAAGCTCCCTTGGCGCAAAGATCGACGGCGACGTTCTCCGCGTTGATCTCGGTGTCGGGTCAAGTTACTCCGCCACGGCCCCCCGGTCATCCTCTGCATGGTGGCGTATCTGGTTCGGCGACATTGGTTCCGCGCTATGCCCTTCTGCTGTGTTCGGCAGATCGACATGTCCGCCTCCTCTACCTCATCTCGCCCCTGCCGTCTTGGCTCCACCTCGGCTCTCCTAGCATGCGGATCTAAGACCTGGTGCGCGCTTTGCGTCTTCCCTCTAATTCCATCGCCACAAGGACGGGATGGGCGCCACATAACGGGATGTTGGAGGCGGCGTTGGCCATCAGATCGAGGCACACTTGGTGGTGGCTGGCAGCTAGGACTAGCGGATTTGTTGCATACCGTGAAGGTTCAGATTTGATCTCGTCATCTAGCTTGATTCGCCTATAGTCCCTTCCTTAGACTGGAAATTTTACAAAAGATCATCACGTGATGTGCTTAGATGTTGTTTTCTTCATTCATTTAGTACAAGTGACTATCTGCTGCAGAGTTTCCCCTAAAATGTCAGTAGTTAGAATGAATACGATGGGAAATCTTAATGTTTCATAATTACAGATCGATCTCCTTGGAATTGTTTCAGGATTGGCGATTATCCATTTACAAAGCTGTTTATTTAGATCAACCCCTGATCTCCATTGATGAATTCTTCTTCATCATGGATCAGACCCCATCTCTCTTCGACTTAAGATTATCGAATTCCCTAATTTTAATCTGAACCAATTTCAGTTAATTACCTCTTAGCCTATGCGGCTGTAGCTGATATTTGTTTCCTCATTGGATTTTATTGCAGATTAGTCTATGAGTTTCATCCATGACCATCCTAATCATCGGGAAGTGGTATATAATATTGTTTTTGTATGGTCTTTTTTGTCCTAGCATTATTTTCAACTAAAACAATTGACTGTTTGATGTCATCCATTTTATTTGTCTATATGGTGGCTCGTGCAAATTTAATGAAGCGAAGCTGTCCTTTTTTTATACAATGTTTGTACTGTAAATTTGATCATGGCGTAGATAATTATGTGGGAAACTGAAGAAGCCAATGCAGGAAACTCCGATCCATACAGTAATTTAATGATTCTAGGTCGCTCGTGTGCCTGACGCTGACTCTAGGCACTACAGCATTGGGTACCTGATTAACACTATACTACACTATGCATGCTTAACACTGTACAATACTTTTTCTTTTTTCTGATTGCTGTTCAGGCAGTACTGGTGCCTTCGTTAGTGGGAGATGAAGGAAAAATCAGTTTCCATCTACGGCTAATTTGGTGGAAGACATCGCCTGGCTTTTCAAAGTTCATGATCGATGTTAAATGACAAGAAGAATGGTCCTGAACGAAAATGTAATGAATAATGAATAATCACGTGATATATGGTTAAATAGAATGAAGACGACTGCAATATAAATTGTGCTCTATTTGTGTAACATGGTTGTCTCTGTTTTTAAATATATGTCCATAGAGCCACCTAATTATAAGTCCATATGATGAACTGTGTATAGCATCTTGTTTTCTTTAATTAATCACCGGCTTGTTCGACTCAGTTAGCTAGAGGGGAAAATAATACTATGTTGTATATTAGATCTCACTATTTTGTGTAATACTTGGATATATCATGCGTTGATGTTTTATTGTGCACCTAGAATTAATGAATCCACCTTGAACATAATGTGGGTTTTTTTTTTTTTTTTTTTTTTTTTTTTGAAAGTGAACATAATGTGGTTTAACAGAATGAGAATTGCATAGTTTCTATCCGATTTTGTACTTTGCTCTCTAAGTACTTTTTCCATTAATTTACAGGGCAGGTACTAACACTATAGTGATGGTGGCAATTACTATGTGTTAGTATATCTGACTAACATCTTAGTTTTGGCATAAGTAATTATGGTGCCATGTCTATCGAGCATAGACTAGCTTTTGTTTCTCAAATCATGGTAGGGCGCCGAAGGGCGCCTGATGTTCTAGTTTAGAAAAAAGGCCTTCAAACAAATGAGAGGAGCGTTGTCCTTGCAAGACTGTTGGGCCAATAGCTGCTCGACAACGGAAACAAGCTACAGAGCTCACAATTAATCCAAATCTCTAGGACAGCGAACACATTAATCCAAATCTCTAGGACAGCGAACACCATTGCAGCAAATAGACTCCATCAGTCCATCCGTCCCATTATCAAGCTAGATGAACAGTACTAGGACCGCAGCAGGTTGGCATCAAATGACGCGCATAGGACGACGGTATAAAAAAAAATCTGCAGATGAATGTAGCCTCAAAGCTAGATGCGGCATCAACAGTCATCTCTGAAATAGAAGAAAGGAAGGAAAGACCAGTCAGCTCTCTTTGTGCCCAGATTTTTGATGAGGTATGTGCATATCGTGGTAATTAATCGTCCAAAAGGAGTGTTGTAAAACACACAGACTCTGTCCTAGAAGAAAAGAAGAAAGAGAAATCCTAATCCCAGTCCGTTTGTATGTGGGCTCTTACCGAAACTCTAAGAGCAACAGCAATGTATATGGACCAGGTAGTCCATAAGGGTGGGTCCAGTGTCAGTTGGTTGATACTATGAATTTTGCCACAATGTATATGGACCAAGTAGTACATAAGATGGAACCCGCTTGTCATAATAAAAATGATAAAAATTCCCATCGTCCCTTCCGCTCCTCCCATTTCTGCAGCGCCGCGCCCCCCGCAGGGTCGCCGCCGCCCTCGCACCTTGCAGTGAGGTGCCGGACGGTGACGGGAACGGCGGCGCCCGACACCCCTCTCCTCGCGACGAGCTCCCCACCCCGACTGTTTGGACACCGGAAAACCCGCCTCGAGCGGCTTCTCGTGGGGGAAAGGAATGCGGGCGTGCCAGTGTACTCACGTACACAAAACAAAAAGAATAGGAACACGTAATTTATTAATCTCATGAGTAACAATTACAAGTTCCTAACAAACCGTCTTTGCCATGACCAGCCGGGCGGCACTCTAACTTCGGCGATTGTGTCTTCATGGTTCATAGGGCCTCGGAAGGCACCTACTTAATTACCCCCGTGATTAAGATCACAGAGTACCTCCGATTAAGCTGCTGTGGTCGTCGTCGTCGATCTTCGCTTCACGTCTCCATGTAGTGTGCTGGTGTAGATATAGATGGCGTCGGCGTATCCATGGCCTTGTCGGTCCATGAGCCGCTTGAAGAACATGGCTGGAAAGGAGCCATGCCGCCGGTGTCGTCTTCCTCGTCGGTCGAACGTCACGTGTAGATGTAGTGGAAGTAGCACGCCGCATGGTCGGTGTAGATCGGATCGATGACTTGACTTCAGCAACGTAGTCGAGGTACGCCGCGAACTTGATCGTAGAGGTAGTCGAAGCAGTGGATGAAGACTTGCCGGACGTAGACGTACACAAACTGGACGTAGACGTACACGGGCGTCGCTGGACGTAGATGTACACGAGCATCAACATGACGTGCGTGCATGGCAGCACGTCGCCTGGCCTTGCTTGCACCTTGCCTTGCCTTGCTTCTTCACGGTTTGGAGTCTCATACACACACATGCATGGTGTACGTGACGTCCATGTCCTGGCCACCGGCTCCAGGTCCTTGCATGAACGCGCGCACAACTGATGATCGCGCTGCACTTGAACTCCAGGCCTCGTCGATCTCCATGCCCAGCGGCCGCCTCAAGAGTTCGGCGTCCGTGTACGTGTATGTGTCCGACGCCGCCGTGTATCACTGGATGCAATCATGCGAAACTGACAATACGAGATGGATTAGAACTAGATCGGATACTCACCCATGGTGGTCACAGAAGCCATCTCGATCTCCTCCTCTCTTGCCGGTGAAGGACGAGGACGCCGGTCAGCGAACGGACTTGACGAGAGGAATCTGCCTGCGCTTCTTCTCAGATGGATGCAGGTGTCGTCGACGGCCGGACGTACGTGAATACAAGATCTCAGGGTGGAGTCTTGGCAGCCCGACGGCGTGTGCGTGTATGTGTTGTCGTCCTCTCGAATGGAGCCTGGGTGCCTCTTTATATAGGCTAGGCATTAGGGTTGAGGGGCAGGCTCGATGCACCAGGACGTACGCGAGCGCCGCCAGGAGAGTTTGTTGGCCGCTACGAGATATCCGGGGCTCATGCTTATCTCTTCCACGGTGATTATCCCGACGCGGTTTGAAATAATCAGCCCACAAAATATCTCCGGCTGCGTACGTATCCATCCAGCTTTCTTCGTTAAACCAACATCGCTAAGCCAATGTCCCTGAGTTGTGGGCCTCTTTGAGGGTGTATACGTACACGCCGTTGGCACTTGATTAATTGCGAATACCAGGTGAGTTTCGTGCTCATCCACGTGCGGCCATATACGAGTCCATGACATATGGACCCGGCCAGCTAAATGGTTTGATTGAGTTACGAAACAGGTTCAATACGTACACGAGTCCTTGTTTTCCAACAATTCTCGTCACCGATACGTGCCTGGCTCGTACGCGTATACAACGACTTTCAGCCGTATATGTGTACGTATACGTATTATAGTTGCACTTGGTCTTTGTCCGACCGAGGTACATGCAGCGTGCATGTCCTTGTAGCTTCCATCGTTATTAGCTTATGAAGCACATATATGCGTATATGCACTCTTGCTTATTAGCTTGCACGTCCGTGTCTATCGGTATACGACAAACTTATACGTATATATGTCTTTGCATATTACTCTTAGTGACATACGCCAATACATATGGATTTAATTAGTACAAAAATCCATCAAACAAATGCCCCCCACCAAGTTGGGTTTGAATGCGGAGCAAATTCAAACTCCGACTTGGTGAAAAATAATCTTGACTGAGACGGCGCAATGATACTTACTGCAGCCTTGTAATTTGATTATTTTTCTCATATTTGAATTTAAATCATGAATTTCATATAGGGCACCGTCCGTACTCCCTTCTAGCTATTTGTTTACAAATGTATGCTTGAACTGATCATATGCGTACATATTTTTCATTGCACATGTACGAGTCAATGTGTATCATACGTGTTTGTAATTAGCTAGCTTTTTAGCTCATCAGACTGGCGCATATATATGATGCCACCATGTGAACTATTGTCGCGGTATAGGTGTGGATGGTCGCCGAGACTCGCCACACCTAACTTTGCCAGCGCTTGGAGCTGCCGAGGGCAGTGATCCAGAGTCATGGCGGGCGCCGAGAGCTTGCCGAGCAGCCACATGATTAGCGCAAAAGCAGGACACATCCGAGATGGTGGTCTGCTGCTGGTTGACCTTTACTATCGTTGTTAATGGGGCTGTTGGTGGACAACTGCCAACGAATGCATAGTTGACGCACTTCGCCATCGAAGTGCGACGCCCGAGCGAAATGCCGAGCTGCTGAAGTGGTTGCACGGTTGATGCAGAGCCCATTGACCAGAGAGACTTGCTGCATTGTTGTTCTGAGGGTATCGAGTGCATCGATGCCCGACGTCATCTTGGAAGTCCACGCCCGTGCCGTGGATCATGGAGGATGAACGTCAGCCTCTGTTGCGGTGCCCATTGAGGTGATCGCGCTTGAGCAGCCACTGTATAGGCTCAGTGCCAAACTGTTTATGACCACTTCGTCGATCATCATCGAGTCAACGCACATGTTCAGGCTGTTGATGTTAATGATCGTCGCGGCTGCATGCTCTGTTGCTATCGCTAGATATCAACACGCCACACCCTGGATGCCATCTTGAAGCAGGATGATAGTGCCGCTGGACCGCCGAGGCGCCTGGTTGGCTCGGATGGCATCGTATTGACTCCAAGGTATGGCGCTAGAACTCCATTGGAGCCGCGTTGCGGCGTAGGCCAATGGGACAATGATTGAACTCCGTTGGAGCCGCCGTGGCGGCGTCGCCAACGGGATGGTGTTGAACTCCGTTGGAGCCGCATGGCGGCGTCGCCAACGGGGCGAGGTTGAACTCCGTTGGAGCCGCGTGGCGGCGTCAGCCAACGGGACGAAGTAGGGCTTCATTGGGGCCATGTTGCGGCATCGTCCAATGATGTATCCATCAGGTCCGAATGATGGCATTAGCCAATCGGACGCCCTTGAGTTGCTTTGGCCATACGGTATGAGGACCGTGGTACTTGACGAAAAGCTTTTATCAACCAAGGAGCCACCTTGTGATCGTGGCATGAAACAACCCGGTTGAAGGGTTTCACAGCTTGACACTGGCCGCGCGACCGGGCGCATCGCGACCGCACCCGAGTGTGGTTTTATCGCCCCGGTGCCACCTTGCATTGTGGCGTGACATGGCTGGATCAAGGGTTTCATCAGCTTGATACTAACCGCCTTGGGCGTATCGCGCCGCTCCCGATTGTAGTGCAACGATGGACCTGCAACACTACAATAAACAACTAGCTTGTCTGGTGATAGGTGACATAGCTAGGAAGAGTTAATGATGAGGCAAAAGTCATCAAATTGAGTATATTGTTTGGATTTTTTTGAAATATTTTTGAAAATGTTGGCTCTCCTATGGGCATAAGCTATATGTGCAGCTTGTGATAGGACAGCCGGGGACATAACCATTGGGTGCCGTTATGTAACCATAGCAACATGACTCCTGCGATTTCGCCCGTTGTGTGCTTGAATGTGTAGACTTCTGCTTGGATGTCTCCACCGGGGTGAAGGGAATTCTTGGTCGAGACTCCCTTGCGTTGAGTTGAACCACAGCCCACTCGCTCTCTCTCGACATGGAGGCGTAGGTAATGGGCTGATTGGGTGTTTGGTTTTGGGTAACGGCTGAAGAATTTGCCATCGCTTTTGCCGAGGATGGTGAATGGCCACTTCCGCCTTCCATTTTGATATTTGAGCTGCCCGGCCACATCTTTGGTGACCATTTTTCTTTGCTCATTTTTTTTTTTTTTTTTTTTTAACATACGAGGAACTTGGAGTGTAGCCATTCACCTTTGTGTATCTAGGTGAATCCTCGCTGGCATTTTTTTATTGGTCCCTTGTTGTCACCTTCCAGGGTGGCAAGAGGGCTGCACACTTAGTGGAACTTGTGTTGCACCGGGTAGCCCTTTCTTGCTCTTCTTCTATAGTCTTCCCCGGACTGTGTGTGTCGCTTCATGTCCGGAAGCGAGCGGCATGGTCGCCTCGCTGCTTAGGAGCGGCTCGAGCCGTCTTCCCCCTGCCCCCAGCGGAAACACGTTCTGCGTCTGTCGTGTTATCCGTGATGTGGCGGCTCGTCGCAAATTCCACCTGCAAGGTCGTTGTCCCGGCCCTTCCGGAGAGGTCCCAAGACAGTCAAATCTTCCACTGCAGCTGTAGCCCGGTAGGGAGAGCCATGTTTTTTGTTCTCCATGGAGACAAACCCAACGTGCCATGTATGGTGCACGCTGAGTGTCTCAAGGAGAGTGGAAAATAAAAAGAAAAAATTATTTTAAGCAAAATATTTTTTTAAGAACCTCCCGTTGATCGGCGGCATTGGTCGGACTCCATGTTGATCGACCAGCTGGTACGCGCCTCCGTCGTAGACTTGCTCGACGACGTATGGACCTTCCCACTTGGGCTCGAATTTTCCCTTCGTCTTGTGCGTCACGACGATGGGACGCCGAAGCACGAGCACGAGCTCCCCTTTCCTGAAGACGCGTCGCTTGACGAGTTTGTCGTAGGCCCTTGCCATGTTGTTGCGGTACAGCTCCAGTTCTTGCACGGCGTCGTCGAGACGACCGTCCTCTAGAGCGTCCAGCTCTTGGAATCGAAGCCGAACCTGCTCATCTTGGGTTAGTCCATCATGAACAGCTACACGTAATGATGGTAGCTGAATTTCCAAAAGGCAAGACTGCCTCACACCCGTACACAAGTGAGTATGGGGTGGCTTGAGTTGGGGTACGTACTGTAACACGGTACGCCCATAGTGCTTCAAAAAGACGGTCATGCCAGTCTCTTCTATGCTTGTGCACTGTCTTCTTTAGTATCTTGCCGAGCGTCTTGTTGAACGCCTCTATCATCCCGTTAGCTTGGGGATAATAGCCAGTGGAGTAGTTCCACTTGATCTTGTACTTCTCCATGAACCTGTGCATTTTGCCCGACCTGAAAGCTTTAGCATTGTCGGATGTAATGCGATGTGGAATTCGGAAGCGATATATAATGTGTCGCTCTAGAAAATTAATGGCATTAGCACTCTTTTACCTCGCGCAATGGTACTGCCTCTGCCCATTTGGAGAAGTAGTCTGTTGCTGCAAGGATGAAACGATGCCCTCCGGATGAAGGAGGGTCGATGGGACCAATGACGTCGATGCCCCATGCGTCGAACGGCCACGCGAGGGGACCGTTGGATGGAGTGGAACCGGGCGGTTGATGCTTGAAGGTGCCGTGGACTTGGCAGCCATGGCACCTCTTTTGCCACTCCTAGGCAATCTGTCATGATGCCCGCCAGTAGTAGCCAGCCAAGCGAATGCTATGGTACATTTTTGGCCCGCCTCGGTGGCCGCCACAAATTCCATGATGCACCTCCTTCAGGGACTTCGTCGGCCTCCCCGTCGGCTAACACACCGCAAGAGCACCTCTTGCCCATAGGCGCGCTTGTAAAGCACGTTTCCCTTGTAGACGTAAAGAAGGAAGTCGTCGTTGTAGTTGACGCCTCTTCACGGCATCGTCGGGAAGAACGCCCGTCTTTGGAAGTAGTCGATGAAGGGTTTGCGCCGGTCGTCATCCTCGATGGCGCACGCAGCGTAACGGTGTTGACTTCGTTCTCTTCAGGAAGAAGCTCCAAAGACAGCAGAAGTAGCCACCTCTCCTCGACCGTAACTTGCGCGGATTTATCCTCGGGAAGGGCAAGTGCCGCTGCGAAGTTTAGCCAACGCATCAGCTGGAGCGTTCCTGCCGTGGAACATGAATAAGCTCAATATGCTTGAATTCATTCATGAGTTTACGGGCTGCCTCACAATAGGGCATAAGCTCCGGTTTGCGGACTTCATATACACCATTGATCTGTCGAACAATGAGCTGAGAGTCACCATGAACCCGTAGGGAACATACCTCCATAGAACGTGCTAGGAGAAGGCCGAAGATGAGCGCCTCGTACTCCGCTTCATTGTTAGAGCACTCCTCCTTGAGAAGGGAGAATGAATGGTACATCACTCCTCCTTGTGGGTCTTGAACACCAATCCCGCTCCCTGCTCTCCGTCTTGGGGCGCCATTGGTGGTGATTTCCTTCGTGAGGCACCATCAAGTAGAGCTCCCATGGGGCCTCCATCTCGGTGGTGAAGACCTCCTCATCGGGTAGCTCGATGATGAGCGGAGAGTCGGCCGGTATGGGATGTGCAGCAAAGGGAAATCTGCGAGAGCTTGTCCCTTGATAGCCCTTTGCGGCACGAAGGTGATGTCGAACTCCGTCATGAGTAGCACCCACTTTGCGAGAGTCGCCCGTGGCGTTGGCGACTAAAGCGGTACTTTATCGGATCCGCCCTTGCCACTAGCCGGATTTCATGCGCCCGGCATGTAGTGCCTTAGCTTCTTCAAAGCAAAGATCAGCGCCAAGCACAACTTTTCAATGGGAGAGTAGTTGTGTTCGGCACCCACCATGGTGCGGCTCAAATAGTAGCACGCCACCTCTTTGCCTTCTTCGTTGTGTTGGGCGAGCAAGGCGCCTAGCGAGGAAGGCCGTGCCGCAATATAAAGAATGAGAGGCGCCCTTTCACGGGAGCAGCCAATACCGGAGGGTTAAGAAGGTACCTTTTAATGTTGTCGAAACAATTTTGGCACTCTTCGTCCCATATGAACGGCGCCCTTTCTTCATTAGCTTGGAGAAGGGTTGTACACGCCCTGACAAAGTTGGAGATGAAGCGCCGGATGTAGGCTAGATGTCCTTGGAGCGTCCTCAACTCCTTCAAATTCTTGAGGAGGCGCCATGTTGAGGATGGCGGTGATCTTCTTCGGCTCTATCTCAATGCCACGATATCGAACAACAAAGCCGAGGAAGACGCCCGACGAACCGCGAAGGCACACTTGAGGGGGTTCATTTTGAGTTGGTGTCGACGCAGCCCTCTCAAACACCGCCCGTAAGTCGCCTTGGTGATCTTTACGACTTTTTGTCTTGACCACCATGTCGTCGGCAGCGTAGCACTCGACGGAGTGGTGGATCATATCGCCGAAGATGTGCGTCATGGCGCCGGTAGGTGGCACCCGCATTCTTCAACCCAAAAGGCATCACCGTGTAATGGAAATTGCCTCTAGGTGTTCTAAAGGCAAAGTCAAGTGCATCCACGGGATCCATCTTGATTTGGTTGTAGCCGGATGACCCATCCATGAAGGATAAGGCGTCGAACCCGGTTGTGGCGTTGACTACCATATCTGTGATAGGTAGGGGAAATCATCTTTGGGGCAAGCTCGGTTTAAGTCGCGAAGTCAACGCGGACTTCGAACTTTCCCATTCTTCTTCTCCACCGGGGGCGATGGTGGAGAGCCATCGCCAGGTATGCTTGTATCTCCTTGATGAACCCGGCGGTGATCATGTTGTCAACCTCCGCGATGACTTGGTCTTCAAACTCAGGTCGAAGTTGTCGAGGGGCTTGCTTCACGGGACGAAACCGCGGGTCGATCGCCCGGCTTGTGTGTGGCGACATTAGGATCTAGTCCCGCATCTCCTTGTAGCTCCATGCGAAGCGCCCTTGTACTCCATCGGGGAAGCTTCGATAATCTTCTCGCTCCTCTTACGTGAGCGTAGCGCTCACGAAGGTGGGACGAGGGTCTTCTTCCGTGCCAAGGTTAACTTGCACGAGTTCATCGACTGTGGGTTGGCCTCCGTCTTCAAGTTGTGGAGGGCTGGTGTAACACGCAGCTCTTGACCCTCTTCCGATGCCTCCATCTCTCGGGGTGTTGATGGCGCCGAGGGACGATAAGAGCAGCCCGGCTTCATCTCCCGTGGTGGTTGATGTGGTGAAGCAAAGAACAACGTTGGTGTTGTTCGAACCCTCGACTTCACCGGAGGTGTCGGTGTGGCGGTAACCAAGCCCGAACTTAGGTTGGGTCTTGCACTTTCTCTTGATGAGCGCCTCTGCTTGGCTCCACCATTGCTCGCATATGGCTGGTGGTCGTGGCACTCTATTATTTGGGCCGACAACGATCCCGGCCTTCTCGAGCAGGCGAGCCATCCTAGGCTCGGCCTTCATGGTATTTAGCGCCTCATCTGCATTAAGATCAGAGTTAATGGATTCAAGTACAAAGTCACAGTGTTGTACTTGTGGTACTTTGTAGAAGATGGTGCTAGGTGCAGAGGAATAACCAGGAATTGTCCATACTTCCAACTCGGTGGTTGTCGATATGTACAACGACGGCTGCAGTGCTCGGCACTCCCGCTATTCCTTCTATCTCAAGAACCCTCTTCTTCACGACTCCTTCGGGACGCCGGTGTAGATTGACTTGTTGATGCTTGGAGCGCAGTTGTGCTGCTCCTTTGCATACTGGTTGCGCTTCCGATGGTCAAGGCGCCAGGCTTCACTTCTTCCTTAATCGATAGGACCCCTTTAAGCTGGGAGCCTAACGTCAATAAGGGTCTTCGTGTAGGCCTTAGTGTTATGGGTGTCGATGATGACGCTCCCACTTTCATCGACGAAGGGGTGGATGTAGATGTTGAAGGGGTGCTACCGCCCCCCCTCTTCCTTGCGGGACCTCGGGGACATCCTTCGCTTGGAGGGAGAGCACGGCATGATGAGGGCTTTCACCTCGGATGTTGATGGAGCACCCCGGCCAAAGACGATGTCACCGGAGGAGCGACTCGACCGAAGCGGGGCTTGTACTCCTCCACCGGGAAGTAGTACTTGGCATCCGCGTGAGTACGCCTCTTGTACGGTGTAGGGCGACATGTTGCCGATGATGCGCTGTTGCGTCTTGTTTCCGTCAAGGAACTTCAAACATTGATGCAACGTAGACGGCACCACCGGTACTTGTGAATCCACGGCCTCCCAAGAAGCGCGAGTACGAGGTGTTAGCATCAATCACATAAAACCGTACCTTGAAGCCGTGCGTGGACATCCGGATCTTGGCGGTGAGGGCTCCCAAAGTTGCCTTCCCGAATTGTCGGCCGCGAGATGACGACATCCGTGAGCTCCAAGTCTTCCACCGTGTAGCCACCCGCATCAAGCTCCGTAGGGGAAGGATGTTGACGGCGGACCCTGGGTCAATAAGGATTCGGCGAAGATGCGCCGTTCCTATATTTCCCTCAACGTAGAGCGGACGATTATGGTCACACTCTTCTATCATCTCATCTTCTTCGTCGAACGTGATTTCATTCACAAACAACGGGTTGTTGATGAGGCGGTGTTTAGCCATTACCACCTCATAGAGCTCTGGTTCCTGCAGCGCCCTTACTAGAGCTTCTCGCAGCTCAGGCACCAGCATGAGAGCGTCATACACACTCAGTAGCGCGGGCACCCGCTTTAGATGGGAGACCACGTTGTAGTCGATGTCTTCGACTTGATTCTTATTTTTCTTTGCTTGCTCAGGCGCCTTTACTGGTAAGCAGCCTTCATTTGCAGGCTTGTCTCCCTTTGAATGCTTGACTGGGGGTAGCTCTTGTAAAGCTCTCCCGCTTCGCAGATTCATGTTGACCTCCACCGGGGCGTCTGGCTCGACATCACTGCGGAGCATCTCTCGCTCCCTAGTGGTGAGCAGCTCATCGGGGTTTAAGCTGCCATCGTTGCTACTGGTGGAAGTGGCATTACATGTTGCCACGTTTGGGGAAGGACTTGACTCTTCTCCCGTTTCATTGGTCTCTTCAGTCGAAGTCTGCCCCCAGTCTTTGGGCCAGTACTCTGCCAAGGTGGCTAGCACACGACCTGTTCGTGGAAAAGGAGCATCTCCTTCTGCCTTGGGGACAAACCGGGGTGGTAGGCGCCTTCGACTTGGGTTCCTAGCCGCCTTGGTGCCGGTGTTGCTCGTGTAGGCACCATAGTAGAAGGATGTCGAGGTGGACGCCCATGGGGCTGTCGTCGACGTTGTACTTGAGTCCATGCTCCGCCTTGGGAAGCCTTAGGCACTTGTGTTGATGACGTTTGGGGCCTCTCCAGCGCCATGTGAGCTAGTCGCTCCTCGACTTGCGCTAAAGGCACCCATGAGCCTCCGTCTTCCTCCGTCCCATGACCCGATGAAGAGCATGCCTCCACCGTCACGACGTTGGCGGTGTGGTAGTCAGGATTGATTGCTTCAGGATCTAGGTTCACCCTCTTTTCCATGACGGCTCTTTGAAGCCACTCCTTGAAGGCGATGCAGTCCTCGATTTGGTGGCCGAGGTACCTATGATATGGGCAATAAGAAGGACTGTTAGTTAAATTTACCTGGTCTGGACGACGTGGCTCGGAAGGTTGAGCGCTTTGTGCTCCATTAGCCGCTCAAACATGTCCTTCACTAGCTCCCGCTTGAAGATGTATCGCTTCTTCGAAGTCCTCGAGGCGCATCTTCCTTGGGTTCTGATCATTCCTGGCACCTAAGAAAGGCGCTTGGGCTTGTGGCAGGTTGGAGAAGACCCTTGCCGTGTTTGCTTCCACCGGGCCTTCGCTTTGCCCCCCGGTGTTGTTGGGCTTTGGCCGTTGAGCCAAAGCGCTTAGCAGGTCAAAACGCCGCGTTCTTGTAGAGCTCCATGATTTGCGGCGACTTCGAACTCAATCTTGGTGGCGGCCACCGCAGCTCAACTCGCCGAACGCCTTGGGCTCCCGCCGAGAGACTTCTAGGGACCAGTGTTGTAGCATTCCATGAATGCACATTCCGATCGCGTCTTCGAGGTGCATGTCTCTCGCCAGACGCACGTAGCTATCTCGGTACCGGAGGACGAAATCGTCAATGGCCTCATCGCGTCGTTGTTTGACTTGCGATAGCTCGACGATGGAGAGATCCTCTTCATGGCCACGGCTTCTTGAAGGCATTCTTCATGTCGGTCCAGTACCGATTTTCCCAACCGGTAGTCGGCTGTACCGCCGGAACGCCGCTCGGCCGAGAACCCGAGAATTGGCGCAATAGCGTGACGAGTTGTTAGGCGTGGTCACCGCATGCTTTTCCCTCGAAGTAGGAAAGGTGCTCTCTCGCATCGCCAGTCCCCATCGAATTGACGGAACTTTGGTGGTCGCCATCCGCCAGGAAGGGCACAAGGTCATGCCATGCTTCATATGGCTTTTCCAAGTCACCCTCAAGAGAGAGTGGTGCCTTCTCATTTGAGATTTGCTTCAGCTTCTTGTTCACCATCTCCTCGACTATGTCATGATAGTCTTTCAGCGCCGATGGTTGCAGTCCAAAGACTTGCCGGCCGAGGGTTCGGCCGCGGTCGACGGTTGAGCACTCGCTATGCCTTCTACCTCCTCAACTGTGGGTCCTCTTGAGGGGTGGAGAACCGGGTCGGCTTTGCATTTTCGGTCGTAGTCGTTAGTAATTTGACTAGATTGTCAAACTTTGTCGTCAACTCCTTGATCGACTCGGCCCGTTCGCGTACTTGTTCTTCGAGGCCTCCTCTTGGGGCGCCGTTATCTTCCCCCGCCATGTGTGCTTTGGTGCGATGTTGACATCGCCAAATGCTCTTCTCCTTCCAAGGAATAGAGCGAGCAAGATGACCATAGAATGGTACACTGGAGTGCACCTCCAATGACGAGGAGTCAGAGTCAGAGTCAGAACTACAGGTGTAAGGTTCTGAAAATTCCTTCTCTTCATCAACTGTGCTTGCTCTCAACTTTTGTTCCGCAATGGACTTAAGTCGAGTACTAGCTCCAGCTCGCTCTGCCATGTGTTGCAACTCTTCGGGATCTTGGGGAAGTCGTGAGGCTATATCATCGTATCGCCTCGGGGATACGTCCGACGTCATGGCCGGGTCACCGTCGGAAAGTGCCTTCCTTCCTTCAGTAATGGGGAGACAAGTAGCTGAGTCCCTTGTCGTCCCATCAGCCATTGGCGCGTTTAGTTTCTCCATCGCCTTGACGCCTTTGCGAGGTTGGGAGGTGCTCATGAAGCTGGCCCTCGGGTTCACCGAAATCTCTTCATCAGAAGGATAGGTGAAGTCATGGGTCACCGGGGGAGGAACCCATTGCTCATCGCGTTGATGCTCCAAATGCGCCGCCAATCGACACACATGGCTACGTCCTTTTTCGATGCTTCCGCTACTTGGGAAGCTTCTTCATCCATTGTGGCTGCTCCATCGCCTTGTGTTAGAGCAATGGCTTCACCGCCTCATCAGATGACGCCTGCTCAACCTCCATCGGAGTAGCGTGTGTTGAGGGTGACTTCGTCGGTGCTCTCCGATGAGGCTATACTTGGGGTGGATTCACGCGATCCCCTCTCTTCAAAATGGTGACCGGGCGCTCTTGTGTAGAAGCAGCCTCCTTGCTTGGCCCCTCGGCACCTCGCACCTTGCGGGGCTTAGGAGTCAATCTTTTTAATGAGGTAGTTGTACCTCTCATTGCTCTCCGGTCGGGGGACATGCGGAACGTGATCCTCCCGTCATCTTGTCGTACTTCACCATCGGCACGAACGCGCGCGCGAGTGTGCTGCTACCCGGCTCCTCCAACTCGCGGTAGAGTGCATGCGGTTCCTCCGACGCCTCACGCTTGCGTTGGTTGTCTGTTAGCACATCTTTGGGCTTGTGGCGGCGCTCGTGTTGCTTGGGGCGGCGCCACACCCTTGTTGAGCACTTGCGATTGGCGCGTTTTGATTTCGCAGCCGTAGCGTCGGGCGTCCCGCCTTGGAGCACCCGTGCCCCGAGGTAGCCTTCCGATTGTTGGGGCACCCGTGGTGCGTCGTTGCTGATCTTCACGAGGAGGTGCGGCGTGGTCATAATGCCTCGCCCACGTGTTCCGTCGCGGAGGTGGAGGAACATACCCTCGATGCGTAGGTGGAGAACGATGACGTGCCGCCAAAGTTTGGCGCCGTGTGTTGGGGACGATAGCTTGGCGCGCGCCTCTCCGTCCCCGCTCCCGAATCGAAGCCGAGGAAGATGCGGTGCAGCCTGCGATCTTCTCCCAAGCTCGTCACCGGGTCCCGTAGCCGGGCGTAGCTCTTCCCGCATGTTCTGTCAAGAGGCACGGATTGCTCAGCTTGCAATGGAGCATACCTGTTGGCGTTCGCCGAAGGTGCGCCGTTGGTTGTCGACATGTGAAGGCAGGACACCCATCCCGTTGGTTGGATCGGGATGCCGTTGTCGATGACCATTGTTGGCCCGGGCGAGGTAGGGCCGATTGTTCGCAGTCACCTGCGCCTCTTCCAATACTCCCGCATGATCGTGCGCCTCACGAGATGCTTGATCTTGGCGGGTTCATATACCCACTCGTTAGGGAACAACTCGTATGGCCGCTCGATGTCTTTGGAGTAGTTGAACACCTTATGACAGAGGTCTCCCACATCTAGGGACCAATCCTCCTGCAGGGACAGGCGCTGCGCGGTGCGAGCACTAACTTGCTGTTGGGTTGTCGTATCTTGTGATACTTCCTCCTACTGATTGCGTAGTGGGTGTGGGCTGGACACACGGCGTCGCCATTTGTAGACGTAGGCCGCGTGAGAGAAACCTCTAAAGCTTCCATGACTCCACCTCCGTGTACTCTACGGGCTGGGGTTGGTGCTTCTTGGGTTGAGTCGGGAGACGGGCAGCCGGAGAGCCGCAAAGGCTAGCGCGCGCCCGTAGTTCGCTTTGGCGCGTAGCCGCTGCGCGCCGTCGCACGTCTCCGTTGAGCTCCTTGACTACAGATTCCTTCGAGAGAGCGAGCCTCGGGACCGAGGTTGCGCCGCTCCTTCTTAGCCTTAGCGAAGGCTCGCCTGCGCCTTCTTGGACTCGACCTTCCGGAAGAACGCCGGGTCTTGGGTTTGATGGAAGTAGGTCTTCTCGCGATGCTCGAGACCGCTAACGGAGGGTGCGTGCGAAGGAGATCGGGAGTGGGGTGTCGATGTCGACGACGCCGCCGCAAGTCCCTCCAACTTGCTCTTGACTCATCATGGGACGAGCCTTCTCGGTCTTTGCGGGAACGCCGGTTTGGTCTCCACAAGTCGTGCTCCCGTCGCTCCGGAGATCGGCACCACGAACTGCCGAATTGAATCAGGCCGGCCTCTTGGGTGGTCGCAGGCGTCCGGATGGTCCTCCTACAAGAAGGGGACCATTCATTAAGACAGCTCTACCCATAAGAACCATCATGCAGCATGCTGTGTTGTTGGAGGATGAGCGAAGACGAATCCGACGACCACAAAGCAGCAAAGATGGGAGGAGAACCAGGTCCCACCGGGCGTGCCAATTTGTTTGGACACCGGAAAACCCGCCTCGAGCGGCTTCTCGTGTGGGAAAGGAATGCGGGCGTGCGGTGTACTCACGTACACAAAACAAAAAGAATAGGAACACGTAATTTATTAATCTCATGAGTAACAATTACAAGTTCCTAACAAACCGTGCGCCATGACCAGCTGGCGGCACTCTAACTTCGGCGATTGTGTCTTCATGGTTCATAGGGCCTCGGAAGGCACCTACTTAATTACCCCCCGTGATTAAGATCACGCGAGTACCTCGATTAAGCTGCTGTGGTCGCCGCCGCCGATCTTCGCTTCACGTCTCCATGTAGTGTGCTGGTGTAGATATAGATGGCGTCGGCGTATCCATGGCCTTGTCGGTCCATGAGCCGCTTGAAGAACATGGCTGGAAAGGAGCCATGCGCCGGGTGTCGCCTTCCTCGTCGGTCGAACGTCACGTGTAGATGTAGTGGAAGTAGCACGCGCATGGTCGGTGTAGATCGGATCGATGACTTGACTTCAGCAACGTAGTCGAGGTACGCCGCGAACTTGATCGTAGAGGTAGTCGAAGCAGTGGATGAAGACTTGCCGGACGTAGACGTACACAAACTGGACGTAGACGTACACGGGCGTCGCTGGACGTAGATGTACACGAGCATCAACATGACGTGCGTGCATGGCAGCACGTCGCCTGGCCTTGCTTGCACCTTGCCTTGCCTTGCTTCTTCACGGTTTGGAGTCTCATACACACACATGCATGGTGTACGTGACGTCCATGTCCTGGCCACCGGCTCCAGGTCCTTGCATGAACGCGCGCACAACTGATGATCGCGCTGCACTTGAACTCCAGGCCTCGTCGATCTCCATGCCCAGCGGCCGCCTCAAGAGTTCGGCGTCCGTGTACGTGTATGTGTCCGACGCCGCCGTGTATCACTGGATGCAATCATGCGAAACTGACAATACGAGATGGATTAGAACTAGATCGGATACTCACCCATGGTGGTCACAGAAGCCATCTCGATCTCCTCCTCTCTTGCCGGTGAAGGACGAGGACGCCGGTCAGCGAACGGACTTGACGAGAGGAATCTGCCTGCGCTTCTTCTCAGATGGATGCAGGTGTCGTCGACGGCCGGACGTACGTGAATACAAGATCTCAGGGTGGAGTCTTGGCAGCCCGACGGCGTGTGCGTGTATGTGTTGTCGTCCTCTCGAATGGAGCCTGGGTGCCTCTTTATATAGGCTAGGCATTAGGGTTGAGGGGCAGGCTCGATGCACCAGGACGTACGCGAGCGCCGCCAGGAGAGTTTGTTGGCCGCTACGAGATATCCGGGGCTCATGCTTATCTCTTCCACGGTGATTATCCCGACGCGGTTTGAAATAATCAGCCCACAAAATATCTCCGGCTGCGTACGTATCCATCCAGCTTTCTTCGTTAAACCAACATCGCTAAGCCAATGTCCCTGAGTTGTGGGCCTCTTGAGGGTGTATACGTACACGCCGTTGGCACTTGATTAATTGCGAATACCAGGTGAGTTTCGTGCTCATCCACGTGCGGCCATATACGAGTCCATGACATATGGACCCGGCCAGCTAAATGGTTTGATTGAGTTACGAAACAGGTTCAATACGTACACGAGTCCTTGTTTTCCAACAATTCTCGTCACCGATACGTGCCTGGCTCGTACGCGTATACAACGACTTTCAGCCGTATATGTGTACGTATACGTATTATAGTTGCACTTGGTCTTTGTCCGACCGAGGTACATGCAGCGTGCATGTCCTTGTAGCTTCCATCGTTATTAGCTTATGAAGCACATATATGCGTATATGCACTCTTGCTTATTAGCTTGCACGTCCGTGTCTATCGGTATACGACAAACTTATACGTATATATGTCTTTGCATATTACTCTTAGTGACATACGCCAATACATATGGATTTAATTAGTACAAAAATCCATCAAACACCGACGAGATGCGCTAAGGCGGCGACGAGCTCCCCACCAACACCCGTCGAGATCCATGGGCAGCGGTAGCCTGTCCTCTCACCCTGGCGGGGCACGAGCGTGGGGGCGGGGCCTCCGGCAGGGTGCCGACCTCCGGCGTAGGGCAGATGGCTCCGGTGGGGGCGGAGACTCCGGCGTGGGCAAGGGGCTCCTGCGGGCGCGGACCTCCGGCGTGGGCAAGGGGCTCCGGCGTGGGGGATGGGGCTCCAGCTCGGAGAGAGCAGCGGGAGAGAGGGAGAGGAAGGAGAGAGAGTTTAATATTTTTATTCCTTATGGTCAGTCCATAGCGCTATGGACAGCTGATACCTATGAACTACTTATGGACCAGTTTCACAATGTATCAGCTAGCTGGTGGTGAATATAATATTCCTTATGGACTGCTTTTTGCCACATTGTGGTTGCTCTAAGGTCTTGGTAGGACTGTATATACGTGGGAGAGCTCTATGTTGTAATCACCAATATATAGAGAAAATAAAGAATAGTCTCCCAACATCTTGTGTCTATTTGTTCTACTTTCATTTACTAAGTTGATCATGAGAGACGGAGAGGGAAGGTCCTAACCGTTGGCAACATATTTTATAATGTTATGTGCTTTTATACGTTCATTGCAATTTTGGGCTTTGGAAACATAGCGGTGCACAGGAAAGAAAATAATAGGTTAATTAATATATTATTAAGCACTAATTAGTTTTTATAACTTGCATGTGTTTTGATTCCTGTCATAGGAACACACGTGTTCCAAACACCCCTACCCCAACCATAGCAAGTGGCCCTAAATGTGAGAGGGTTATGGAAAAAATGTGCAACTAACACAGTATATCATTTCATTAAGCATTAATGATGACTCTTTATCATTCATAGTCTTATGATTCTTGTGTTGTAATATAGATTCCTACGTTCCAAACACCCGTTAGTTATTTCCTACATTTTTTCTTCTCTCTGTTTTACAACTACACACTCATTCTGTTTGTGTGTTTTTCTATTTCTGTGTTATCGATTGCTGCGTTCCAAATGGGTAAAGAACTTCTTTCCTTTAAAAAGGCCTTCAAACAGTTGGACGTTTGGTATGGCTCACGGGACACGCTGGGATCCCTGCCAATCGCTAGCCGACAACCAAAAGAGTCTAGTGTTGCCCTTGCAAGACTGTTGGCCCAATAGCTGCTCACAATTAATCCAGATCCCCAGAACAACTAACACCGTTGCCGCGAATATACTACCTCCGTCCCTAAAATAGATGTCATTCTCGCTTCCCGAGAAATCAATGTTTTCAAACTACCGGCAATTATATATTAAAATATATAAATATTTATGCTAAGTAATTAGTATCATTGAAAAGATCTTTAAGTCTAGTTTTTTAATAAATTTATCTGGAGATATAAATGTTCCACGTCTTTCTACAAACCTAGTCAAAGTTGAAAAAGTTTGACCGCACGCACCCCATAGTGACAAGAACGGAGGGAGTACTCCATCAGTCCCTCCAACCCATTGTCAGGCTAGATGAACAGTACAGGACGGAGGGAGACATGGAGCATCTAGCAACCGCAGCAGGTTGGCATCAAATGACGTGCATAGGACGACGGTATAAAAATAACTGCAGATGAATGTAGCCTCATAAGCTAGATGCGACATCAACAGCCATCTCTGAAAGAGAAGAAAGGAAGGAAAGACCAGTCATCTCTCTTTGTGCCCAGATTGCAACGACTCCAGATTGAAACTAATATGTTCCGAAAACTCGCATGAATCTCTATATCAGAGTCCCCGTAGGTTCACAGGTGCAAAAGGAAGAGAAGACAGCACTTGATCTTCGTCTCCTCGTCTGATCCATAAAAGCAGCATCACTCTTAGTGGAATCCAGCCTGTACAGAAGTAGACAGTCAATACGTAGTGTAGATTGTTGAACTAGTAGCTGTCTGGATTTCACCAGGAACAACAGCTAAACCCTAGAAATTTCTGCTTTCAAAACCAGCATTCTGTTCGAACTTCAAAGTAGTACAGTTTTAATTAACAACTGATAACAAATTAAGCAATAATATGAAGGTCAAGAGACCAAATAATGCATAATTCAGATATTAGCAGAAAGGCAGTGCATCATTGAATCCACCTAACCATGTTAGACCAAATAATGCATAAATCATATATTAGCAGGAAAGCAGTGCATCATTGAGTCCACCAAACCATGTCAGACCAAATAATGCATAAAACAGATATTAGCAGAAAGGCAGACCATCAGTGAACCCACACCTAACCATGTTAAACATGAGCAACTGGATATGCAGTGATCCTGAATGGGACTGGCGTCCTTGGTCACATAAGGACACAACACAACCATAGAGAACGCAGAAATGTCCTTGGAGAATATTGAAGTGCAACTTGGTTTCATAAGACCTCGAGAAGCAGTCCCCTTGCGAACACATGGTTGATTTGTCTCAAATGTGTTTAGTTTTGATGTAGTGATTGTCAACACTCAACATTCTTTCTCTATTTTTCTTTATCTTTTTTCGCCGGCTATGGTTCACCGGCACACGTGGAGTGTGTCGAAGACGATCTCTTGGTTCGTGTTGTGCGTGTGGGAGCTCGAGATGGTAGGCGACGGAGAGGTGAAGGTGCCAAGGAGGGGACGTGCGGGGGCCGACGACCGTGGAGGTGAAGGACGGACGTGAGGCTTGGACCGAGGACCGGGGTGCCGGGCGGCTAGCCATGGTGGTCGACATCCGGGACATCGACGGATGCAAGAGGACGTGGCGTGACCGTGTCGATCGGTCAAGACGGGCGAAGCGGCGCAGAGCGGGAGGAGCTTCGGATGACTTGGCGACTGGCGCGTCAAGACGGCGGTGACACGTGTCGAGGAGGTTTGGTGGTTTGCCCTCAAAACCATCGGCGCGGGTTTCATGGTTTGGGCCTCAAAACCACGGGCGGGTTTCGTGGTTTGGGCCTCAAAACCACGGGCGGGTTTGGTGGTTTGTGCCTCAAAACCACAGGCGCGGGTTTCGGGGTTTTGCGCCTCAAAACCCGGGCGTGTTCCGGGCGGACGGAAGGACGGCACGTGGCGGCATCGGGAGATTATGTGGAGGCAAGGCTACCGTGAGGAAGGCGCCGGTGGCCGTCGGATTGAAGATTACCCGTAGTCGACGGAAATAGCCTTAGGGTTACAAAATCGACTCATGTATCCTAGGGGTAGTTTAGGCGAGGAATAGGGGCTATTTAGCGTAGGCATACCCCTTCATTCTCCCTTGCCTCTCATTTTACGCTTTCTAGTCTAGGTTCTCGCATTGGTGGTGTGAGAGGTCCACCGGTTTGTATCGAATTTGCCGAGCAAGGGCTAGCTCGAGTAGCCTGTCACATGGTGACGTTTGGGTTGATTCGATCGGTGTTTTTGTTGATCTTGTGCTGTGATTTTTGTTCATCACTTGTTCTTCCCGAGTTCATCCTCTCCCCCCTTTTTTCTTCGCGATTTCTTCGTTTTGGCACCGTTTGATCTCGCTTTTTCTTTGCGTTGATTCGTGCTAGGACGTGAGAGGATCATTTCCACCGAAGGGTTTGAGCTAATTCCTCACGAGCACGTAGATCGGGCGAGTTTTGGATCAAGGTGACCTTTGGGTGTGTTCTTCGTGGTGATCCGCGATTTCTCTCGATTCACTCCATCAATCTCAAAATTTCCAAGGGGAAAATGGTCACCCACATGCCTAGATGCTATGGCTCGATTCTTGTGACCTGAGGTTGCGATTTGAGTGAGTTTGGATCGATTTTGGGGTGAGTCGCCGCCGGGCGCTGGGTGCTGTTCGCTGCGTCGGGTTGACCGGTTGACGACGACCGGACGCGACGCCCGGCGCTGACCGGGCGCCCGGTCGCTGAAGGCGTGTCGGGGTGACGGACGCACCGGCCGGACGCACGACGGGTTGACCGGACGGTCCGGGTCAAGGCGTCTGGCGAGAGGTTCGCAAGGGCGATCCGACCGACGCCTCGACCGGACGCTGGACCGACTTCGCCCGCCAGAGTCCTCGGTCGCTGAGTCCGTCCACTCGCGAGGCTGTTTTCTTCCGTCTCTTGCGTGATTGTTTCGCTCGGTTCCTCGGTTGATCCGGCCGTGAGTCTAGAGCAAACTCTAGCTCATCCACCTTGCATCCAAGGTCGTGATCATACCGTGTGGTGTGTGCTTTTTGCTCCGAGGGGTCGTGTGAGCTACAAGTCAACTAATTTGAAAGAATTTAATTGAGGCTCCCATTCACCCCCTCCGTCCCGTTTCGGTCCTTCAATTGGTATCGAGCAGTTAAGGATCAAATCCACCTTTAACCGTTCTTGATCCGTGATAAAGCGACATGGAGAGGTTTGGTCACTTTGGTGGCAAGCCTCCTGAGTTCGATGGCACCAACTATCCCTATTAGAAGATTAAGATGCAAGCGCATCTCATGGGATAGATTGGAGAGTGTGGGAGATCGTTGAAGATGAGAACTACCAAGTGCTTGCCGCCGAGTGGGTGAGGATCAAATAGCCCAACACAATGCCAACAACCGAGCGAGGAGTGTCTTGTTCTCGAGCCTCAAGGAGAGCGAAGTTTGAGAGAGTTGCCACTTGTGAGACCGCCAGAGTGAGGTGTGGAAGACTCTAGAGAGCTACCATGAGGGAACCCCACAAGTAAAGGCCCGCTTATACGAGACCTACAAGAGAGAGTACAACAACTTGATCCAACTTGATGGCGAGTCCATCGATTCTCTCTTTGCTAGGTTTCGTGACGATGCGCAACAAGCTTCGTGGCGAACAAGCCGGGAGAGGTTGGACGAGCACGAGAAGGCGATGCGGCTCTTGTACGCCTTGGATCGGAAGGTGTGGGATGTGAAGGTGTCCGCGATCATGGAGTCCGCCAACTACGACACACCCTCACTCCCGACGAGCTCTACAAAGAAGCTCAAGTCTTCGAGATTGAGGCCCGATCCAAAGCGGCTCAAGAACCCATCGGCGCCGAGAACGCGTTGCACTCGTCTCTCGTAAGAGCGGTTCCGTTCTTACGCTAACCCTTCACAGATTTCTTTCGCCTTGTCTTCCTTGGTGTCTGAGGAGAGGAGGGCAGATGGGGAGCGCCTGGGGATGATGAGCTTGCACTAGTCATCGGCCCGATTCTCGCGGTTCCCACAACAACCGCATGAACCGCCTACGTGGCGGTGCTTCCAGGGCGGATGCTTGGTCGCGGAGATCCGGGACCACTTCGTTGTCCTTTGCCCAAGAAGAGCAAGGACAAGTACTCGGAAAAGTACTACTCCGGCAAGTACGGCGACAAGCGCAAGGACAAGCGCCGAGTACACCTCCGGCAAGCACAAAGTCCAAGAAGGGATTCGACAAGGAGGCGATCAAGAAGAAGTACCTCAAGCGTGCCAAGGAGCACAAGCACGCCTTCCTTGCCTCCCTCGGCGACCTCGACAACGACTCTTCGGACGGGCAATCTTCCTCAAGCGATGAGGAGTCCGAGCGCAAGGTCGAGGACAAGCTAAATGGACTTTGCTTCTTCACCGACTCCAAGCTCGGGGCTTCGCACCATGGCCCTAGATGGAGCGGTGACCGACAAATAGCCACACCATCTGCAACTCCTCTCCTCCGAGGTACCTCCCTACAATCGAATCTCTCCGATGAGGTTGAATCTTTGGGCGATGCGCTTGTGTGTCAAGAGAAGTTGCTTAAGCGTGCGCTAGGGAGAGAAAGGAGTACAAGGAGAAGTGGAGATGGCCGTGGACGGAGATAGAGTTGCTTAGGAAGCTTTGTCGATGTCTCGATGAGACGGAGTGTGATGCTTGTGCTGTGCATATGTCTAGCATCATGTCTTTGCGATCCTAAGTATTCGGCTTTGCTAGATGAGCACGTTGATTTGAAGTCTAGGCCGATGTTTGTTGAGTGCGTGCAAGTCCCGTCCCCGACTTGCGATCCGAGTTGGCGTGAGAAGACCGCCAAGCTTGTTGCGGTGCTTGAGAAGGCCAACTCAGATAGCACCGTGGCCGGGATGTGCTAAGTGTGAAGCTTTGGAGTTGGAGCTCATGTCTTGTAGGCATGACAAGGGGAGAGTCAAGAGGAGATCAAGTATCTTCGCCTGCCTTGAGTTGGGTGTCTTGTGGAGAGCCGCAGCTTGGCATGATGATGAGTCGGGCCAAGAGGGGGACCGACACATCGGGCTTAGGCTTTGCTATAGGTGGGAAGGGAGAAGTCATTTATGGCAAGGTTGGTCAAGGTAGTGGTTTGAGCTCGAGTGAGAAACCAACCAACACTCCCAAATTGACCAAGATCACCCCACCTGAGCCTACCAAGCCCATTGTGCAAAATGGCATTCTCCAAGAACCCACTAAGACTCCACCTCCCAAACAAGTGTGGCTTCCCCCAAACCGAACCACCTCAAGAACCCACTTGACACTTTGCCCGTGATCCCCTCGAGGAAACCCTTCCTAAGGCCAAGACCACAACAAGAGTGAACCATCCACCCAAGAGAGTGAACCAACCACCACCTAAGAGAGAGGTGAGGTATCACCGTGAGTATTGCCGGAGAGATGGTCACTTGGTTGAGTTTTGTTTTAGGAGGAAGAGGGATGCTAGGCGCCGAGTGGAGTTTGAGAACCGTGACATGTATCACCCACCACTTGGCATGTATGAGAAGGGTGTGCGCCGGTTCGAGGAGGCGCTTTTGCTAGGCCCGAAGGTAGGAGGCCTCGTGAGGTTTGGGCCACGGTTCGTGAGATCGCTTTGGTGGTCGTGGCTCGCGAGTGAATGTAGATCCTCGCTTTGGGAGCTTTGAGGTTGAGAAGAGGAGAGCACCACGCTTTGCTATGCGTGGTGAGAAGTTTGGTAAGATGGGGCGGGATGTTTGTTTTGCCTAATGCATATTTGGGGCAAGATGGTCAACACCGGTACTCTTCCAAGTTTACTAACCCCAAAGTGTTGTGCCATATGCTCATCCCATGTTTTATCGTTGATACAAAGCCGAAGGCCGGAGGACATGTGGCTCATTGACTCATTTCTCGACACATGACGACCGAAACTCAAGTGGTTCTCCAAAATTCACCCCCATGAAGACAAGAGAGTACATCACTTTCGGGGGACAAAGAACAGAGGGAAGATTCTTTCACGAGGATCGATCGGGATCAACGACCACTTTGTGCTCAAGGATGTGGCGCCTCGCCTCCAACCCGCACTTCAATCTCCCTCGTCTGCTTTCTCGGCCATGGCGCATTCCGCACGAGGTACGCTTCAAGGTTGGATGTTCTCGAAGTTTTGGACTCTCGTGGTGATCTTATTTGGTTGGATCGTGCCTTTTGGGCAAGTCTTTTCGTGCTGATTTTTTTCTCGTGGCTTTGGCACTTCTTGTTGCTTGTTGGCCGGGTCCTCCTCCGATTTGTGGAAATGGCATAGGAGACTTGGACACTGCTTTGACCTTCTCACGAGGTTAAGTTTCCATGGGTCTAATCCGAGGATTGCCTAAACTCAAATTTGAGAAGGATTTGGTTTGCCATCCCCGCCGCCACGGGAAGATGGTATCCGCTTCCCACCACCCGCCAAGTAGATTATGACCTCGAGACCGGAGAGATCCTTCACATGGACACCGTTGGTCCATCTCGGGTGAGGTCGGTGGGTGGGAAGTGGTATTGTCTAGTGATCGTTGACGATTTTTCGAGAT
The DNA here is from genome assembly GCA_015847255.1 of Hyparrhenia diplandra. Classification (NCBI taxonomy): domain Eukaryota; kingdom Viridiplantae; phylum Streptophyta; class Magnoliopsida; order Poales; family Poaceae; genus Hyparrhenia; species Hyparrhenia diplandra. The sequence goes on along the minus strand of JADLZK010010377.1, from coordinate 13,836 downwards.
ATTCTTGGGTCTTTTTTCATGGAAGGCAAGGATGAGGCTTTTCGGTTTTGCTCGCGATTTGTTTTTTGAGATCGAGAACTGAGTTGATGATACAGCCATTCGAGCGATTCGCAAAGGACAATGGCACGTAATTTAAGAACTCTCGCCGAGTCTTTGTGCTAACTTGGGTGTCGAGCACCGCTTCTAGCCCTTATGTTCCGCAGAGCGGGATTGTTGAGCGGAAGAATCGGACGCTTGTGGAGATGGCGAGGACCATGCTTGATGAACACAAGACGCCGAGGAAGTATTGGGCTGAGGCAATCAACACGGCATGCCATGTCTCCAACCGCATTTTCCTCCGTGCTTTCACCAAGAAGACATCATATGAGTTGCGGTTTGGAAGACTCGCCCAAGGTGAGTCACTTCCGGTGTTTGGATGCAGGTGCTTCATTCTCAAGCAAGGTAATCTTGACAAGTTTGAGTCTCGACGGTGATGGCATTTTTCTTGGATATGCTTTGCACTCACATGCCTATGGGGTTCTTAACCTTGAGACTAACCGCGTTGTAGAGACATGTGAGGTTACCTTCGATGAGAGACGCCGCCTTGTTCTTCTTCTCCTGTTTGAGTGTGCGAGAAAGGAGGAGATGGAGCAGCATCTTTGTGGAGGAGGAGCAGAAGATGTTGGCTGGGGTGATCCCGGCGACTCCACCGCTTGCCCTCGACCGACGCGGCGGCGGCGGCATCGCCACGGACTGACCTTTCTACCACTACTTCCCAGGGTCCCGTGAGCAGCCTCCTCAAGGCGAGACGGCTGCGCTTGAGGAGGTTCCCGATCCAAATGGGGAGGCGACATCTACGCCGACGCCTCAGACATTCAGCGTCCGTCACCCCTGTGAGACCATGATTGGAGGGCTTGATCAAAGGGTAACTCTGCTCCAAATCTTATGCCATGTGTCATTTTGCTCATTCTCGCATTCGTTTCCACTATTGAGCCCAAAGATGTTGACACGCCTTTATCCGATTCGATTGGGTCAATGCCATGCATGAAGAGTTGCAAAACTTTGAGAGAAACCAAGTCTGGGTCTTAGTGCCACCTCCAAATTCGTGTCATCCCATAGGAACCAAGTGGGTGTTTAAGAACAAACAGAAAGTGAGGATGGGGTGGTTGTGAGAAACAAAGCCGATTAGTTGCCCGGGGGTTTTGCCGTAAAGAGGGAATAGACTATGAGGAAACCTTTGCTCCTGTAGCCCGCATAGAAGCCATTAGGATCTTGCTTGCTTTCGCGGCCTCGAAGGGTTTCAAACTCTTCCGGATGGATGTCAAGAGTGCTCCTGAATGGGTTCATAGAGGAGGAGGTGTATGTGAGGCAACCCCCGGGGTTTGAGCATCCTAAGCACCTGCACTACGTGTACAAGTTGTACAAGGCCTTGTACGGCCTGAAACAAGCCCCTAGAGCCCGGTATGAGCGATCAAAAGCTTTCCTATTAGCTAAGGGTTTTGTGATGGGGGCCAGAGACAAGACCTTGTTTCGCGCTAGGAAGGGCAATGACATACTCCTAGTCCGTATATATATGTGGATGATATCATCTTTGGTGGCTCTTCACATGCTATGGTATCGAGTTTTGCGTAGATTATGAGCAGGAGTTCGAGATGAGTATGATGGGCGAGTTGACCTACTTCCTTGGACTTCAAATCAAGCAAACCAAGGATGGATCTTCGTACACCGTGGCAAGTACACGGACATGATCCGCAAGTTTCGCATGGGTGAGGCCAAGCCTCTTCGACGCCCATGTCGACGACGACGGCCCCGGACGAAGACAAGGATGGAGAAGCCGTGGGACCAAAGGGGAGTACGAAGCATGATCGGCCACTTTGGCATGGACGGCGACGCGCCCGACATCCATTTCTTTGTCGTTGTGCCTCTGCGCCGCGGCTTCGGGCCCTCGCGGCGCACCTCTCACTATCGCGGTGAAGAGGATCTTCGTACTTGCGCTTACCCCGACTTTGGCCTATGGTATTTTCGGCTTCTTCCACTCTCTCCCCGGTTGGCTATTCGATTCCGATTATGCCGGGTGATCGTATGCATAGAAAGTCCACTTCACGTACTTGTCAGTTTCTTGGTACTTCTCTTGTGTCTTGGTCGCCTCGTAAGATGCCTCGGGTGTCGTCACCGACCGTTGAAGCAGAGTATGTTGTCTTCTTCTTTTGTTGTTCCCAAATGTTGTGGATGGTTGCCACTTTGAGAGACTTTGGTTTAAGCTTTCACGTGTACCCTTGTTGTGTGATAGCATGGGAGCTGTGAGTGTAGCCAAGAACCCACATTCCCGCATTCCCGGACAAACACATAGAGGTGAGGTACCACTTTCTCGAGAGATCACCAGGAGAAAGGGGATATAGATGTTCAAAGATGTGTACACAGAACAACAGATTACTGGACATTTTCACCAAGCCATTAGATCAAGTCCGTTTTGCCCAAATTTTCGAGGAGAGTTGGGCGTGTGCTATCCCTTTGAGGGGTAGCTCAGAAGTTGATGTACAGCTTGTAGTGCTAGGTTGCTTTACTTTGTGCATCATCTTGTATCATATTGCATTCATCATGTACACTTTTGCATCTTGAGCTTCTTGGTTATATTGATCACAATGAGACTATGCTCGCTTAGTGTAACAATTACTTGTTGGTGCTTATAGCTTGTGCTCCTTCGCTCAATTGGTATATGTTATGAGCAAAAGCTGTTTTTCTTGTGAACTTGCTTAACAACGATGAATCTTGTAAAATGTTCACCATTGAGATAGTTCCTAGCATGTTTAAGTTGTTGAGATCCTTTGTGCTTATCATGTATGCTAGGTGACTATGTCTCATTCAACGAAGTTATACACTTGCTTAGATAACCACATGCTTTCATATGCTAAAATCTGAAATCTAAGTTAAGTGTATGGAAAAGATCGAGATGGGTCCATACCGCCCCACATCCAAGTCTTGGGATCGCTTCTCATTGCACTTGAGTTGAACCCGGGCTTGGTAGTGTTTGACCCTGCACCATTGTCTTAAGCTTCGATTGCTCACATGCATAGGCTTGACATGGTTGATTAGTAAGGCGACGGTTGTGGATAACCACTTTCACTCATGTCTTTGGACCAATGCTTGTATCCGCTAAATCTCGATAATCTTAAAATGTTGTTGGCAAGTGTTGGTTCTTTCTTTGGCATGATGGATAAACTTTGCTTGGGGTAGTCCTCTTGATATACATGTGTAGCACTTGGTAGATTTCCAGCTTACTTATGCTATGTGCTATTCTTTGTGGTGGACACCTTTTTTGAAATGCTTAAAACTGAATCAAAATGCTTTCAAGTTATATCTCATATCTTTTGATCGGTTTGAGCACCGTGTTAAGCACTTGATTTTGTTGCCATGACACTACCTAGAGCATCTTCTCATTTGGATGACTATAAACTTGAGCTCACTCATTGCACTTTGCATGCATTTTCATCGCTTGATTAGTGCATGTGCCAACAAGGGGGAGAAAGATACAAAGACAAGAAATTGTGAATTGGTATCTTGAATTGGTATCTTCGATGGATCGCACTAGTCAAGGGGGAGTAACTCGGGGGAGTATCTCTTTACCACTTTGAGCTAGATGTGTTGAGCCTTTGCCTCTGTCTTGAGGGTCTAGCTTGTGTGTGAAAAGAAATTGGTAGAGATTGGTTTGGAGCTGTGCTAGTGGTGTTGAGCCTGTTCTACCTCTTCTTGAGGACTAGTCGTCATTAAGCTTGGTTGTGTCGAGCCTTTTGCCCATGTCTTTGGGAACCAAGTTTTTGCTCCATGTTTGCTATCCGCTTAGGTTGTCTTAGCTTGCCCGGATGTGCTTTCTTCTATCTTATTCTCGTCTTTGTGTTGAATGTTGACAATGCACTCATCAAGGGGGAGATTGCGAACACATGGTTGATTTGTCTCAAATGTGTTTAGTTTTGATGTAGTGATTGTCAACACTCAACATTCTTTCTCTTTTTTTCTTTTATCTTTTCTCGCTTCAAGCTATGGTTCACCGGCACACGTGGAGTGTGTCAAGACGTATCTCTTGGTTCGTGTTGTGCGGGTGTGGAGCTCGGAGATGGTAGCCGACGGAGAGGTGAAGGTGCCAAGGAGGACGTGTCGGCCGACGGACCGTGGAGGTGAAGGGACGGACGTGAGGCTTGGGCCGAGGGACCGGGGTGCCGGGCGGCTAGCCATGGTGGTCGACATCCGACATCGACGGATGCAAGAGGACGCGGCAGGGACCGTGTCGATCGGGTCAAGACGGGCGAAGCGTGCGGGCAGAGCGGGAGCTCGGATGACTTGGCGACTTCGGCGGTCAAGACGGCGGTGACACGTGTCGAGGAGGTTTGGTGGTTTGCCCTCAAAACCATCCACTTTCGTGGGTTTGGGCCTCAAAACCACGGGCGGTTTCGTGGTTTGGGCCTCAAACCACGGTTTGCGGGTTTGTGCCTCAAACCACAGCGCTGGTTTCGCTGGGTTTGCGCCAAAACCCGGCGTTCGGCTGACGGAAGGACGGCACGCGGCGGCATCGGGAGATTGGCGTGGAGGCAAGGCTACCGTGAGGAAGGCGCCGGGTGGTCGCCGGATTGAAGATTACCCGAGTCGACGGAAATAGCCTTAGGGTTACAAAATCGACTCATGTATCCTAGGGGTAGTTTAGCGGTAGGAATAGGGGCTATTTAGCAGAGGCATACCCCTTCATTCTCCCTTGCCTCTCATTTTACGCTTTCTAGTCTAGGGTTCTCGCATCGAGGTGTGAGAGGTCCACCGGTTTGTATCGAATTTGTCGAAAGCAAGGGCTAGCTTGAGTAGCCCGTCACATGGTGACGCTTTGGGTTGATTCGATCGGTGTTTTTTTGTTGATCTTGAGCTGTGATTTTGTTCATCACTTGTTCTTCCCGAGTTCATCCTCTCCCCCTCTTTTCTCTTCGCGATTTCTTCGTTTTGGCACCGCTTGATCTCGTTTTTCTTATCTTGCCTGATTCGTGCTAGGACGTGAGAGGATCATTTCCACCGAAGGGTTTGAGCTAATTCCTCACGAGCACGTAGATCGGGCAGTTTTGGATCAAGGTGACCTTTGGGTGTGTTCTTCGTGTGATCCGCGATTTCTCTCGATTCACTCCATCAACTTCAAAATTTCCAAGGGGGAAATGGTCACCCACATGCCTAGATGCTATGGCTCGATTCTTGTGACCTGAGGTTGCGATTTGAGTGAGTTTGGATCGATTTTGGGGTGAGTCGCCGCCGGGCTGCTGTTCGCGCTATTGCCGGGTTGACCGACGCACGACCGGGACGCGACGCCCAGGCTGACCGGACGCCCGATTGTCGTTCGAAGCGCCGTTTGGGGTGACCGACGCACCGACGGACGCATCGACCAGGCTGACCGGACGGTCCGGCCGCGCGTCGCGCAGAGGTCCGCAAGGGCGATCCGATCGACGCCCGACCGACGCTGGACCGACTCGCCAGCGAGTCCGGCCGCGAGTCCGGGTCACCGCAGAGGCTGTTTTCTTCCCGCCTCTTGCGTGATTGTTTCGCTTCGGTTTCTCGTTGATCCGCCGTGAGTCTAGAGCAAACTCTAGCTCATCCACCTTGCATCCAAGGTCGCGGATCATACCGTGTGGTGTGTGCTTTTTGCTCCGAGGGGTCGTGTGAGCTACAAGTCAACTAATTTGAAAGAATTTAATTGAGGCTCCCATTCACCCCCCTCCGTCGCGCTTTCGTCCTTCACCCCTCATCAGCCAAACCATCTGTTCAGGCTTCAGCCATGGCAACCTTCTTCATGATCCTGCTATTGCCATCGCTGCTTCCCTCCACTCTAGTGCCGCGCCTCGCGACACTCTACTGCTAGGATCCTCGCTCTCTGTCGAGGAGCACCAGACCCATGTTCTGCAATCGCTGGAAGGCACTTTCTCTTGTGGCTTCCACAGCATCTATGACAATGCCTTCACCTTCTCAATATGGTACGCCAACTCGGCGAACAAGACGGTCGTCTGGACCAAAACCGTCATCGCCCCGTGCATGCCAGCGGGTCGGTGGTCACCCTGCAGAAGGATGGCGCCATGGTTCTCACGGGACTACGACAGCGCAGTGGTGTGGCAAGCAGAAGGAGACCTGGCAGGCGTGCAGTACGCCAAGCTCCTGGACACTGGGAACCTAGTCATGGTGAACTCCAGCGGCATGGTTGTGTGGCAGAGTTTCGATTCGCCAACAGACACCCTCCTGCCGACCCAACGCATCACTTCAACTACGAAGCTGATTTCCACCACTCATCTTCATGTTCCAGGTCCCTACATATTCCATTTACGGATTCGTCAATACTGTCCCTCATTTATGATGATGCCGGTGTGCATGAAATATATTGGCCAAACCCTGACTACGGAGAGTATCAGAATGACAGGAATAAGTATAACAGTACAAGGTTTGGGCTTATAGATGATACCGCAGATTTTTTCAAGTGATTTTGCCAACCAGCAGCCATTTGTTGCCTCTGATGAAGGTGTTGGGATCAAAAGAAGGCTTACTTGATCCTGACGGCAATCTCCGACTCTACAGCTTGAATAATTTCAGATGGCAGATGGTCGGTTTCATGGATTGCAGTGTCTCAGCCATGCAATATTCATGGCTTGTGTGGTCCGAATGGGATTTGCCACTACTTTCCTACGCCTACATGCTCTTGTCCACCAGGTTACGTGATGAACCAACCTGGTAATTGGAGCCAAGGCTGTAGACCTGTAGTAGACATTGTCTGTACTGCTAAGCAAGCGCAACCTGTCAAGTTCTTGCGACTTCCAGGCACCCCACTTTTGGGGATCCGATCAGAAGCATGATGATCATGTATCCTTGCAGGCTTGCGAGAACATATGTAGGAGCGACTGCACCTGCAAAAGGGTTTCAGTACTTGCAAGGTACAGGGACATGCTATCCAAAGGCTTTCCTTTATAACGGGAAGGCATACCCGGCACCTACAAAATTGATGCCCATGATGTATCTCAAGCTACCAGCGGGCCTGATATTTCAGGTATTTCAGTTCCCAGACCAATGTGCTTATTTCACCAAGAAAGCAACATCTTGACTGTGGCCAGATGAGCGCATCAACGATGGAACTATTTCCGAGAGTCACAAGACCAGTCAGGGGGAGGCAAAATGGTTTTTTACTTCATTGGGTTTGCATGTTCAATTTTGTTCTTTGAAGCCTTCTTCATTGCATCCGCATGGTGCTTTGTTTTGAGATGGGAGTTAGGAGCATCCGAAAATACAAGCAGTTGAGGAAGGCTACAAGGCCATGACCAGTAATTTCAGAAGATACAGTTATAAAGAGTTGGTTAAAGCAACCAGAAAGTTCAAAGATGAGCTTGGAAAAGGAGGCTCAGGGATTGTCTACAAGGGAATCTTGGATGACGGTCGAGCAGTGGCTGTTAAGATGCTGCAAAACATAAGGCAATGCGAGGAGGAGTTTCAAGCAGAACTGCGCATAATTGGGAGGATTAATCATATGAATCTAGTAAGGATATGGGGGTTTGCTCTGAAAGTTCACATTAGGATGTTGGTCACCGAGTATATTGAGAATGGATCATTAGCTAACGTCCTATTCAAAGATAACATTCGGCTAGAGTGGAGGCAGAGGTTTAATATTGCGATAGGTGTGGCAAAGGGTTTGGCTTATCCTCACCATGAATGTCTTGAGTGGGTAATACACTGTGACGTGAAGCCAGAGAACATACTGTTGGATCGGAATCTAGAACCTAAGATCGCTGATTTTGGGTTGGCGAAGCTGCTGGACAGAAGTGCGGCCAATCAGAATGTGTCTAGAGTTCGAGGAACCATAGGTTACATAGCTCCAGAGTGGATTAGCAGCCTGCAGATCACAGCCAAGGTTGACGCTTATAGCTATGGGGGGGTACTTCTTGAGCTAGTCTTGGGAAGACGAGTTCTCGACTTGGCTCTAGGTGCTAATGATGAGGTGCATAAGGTGCTTAGGAAATATATAGTCATGTTGGCTCCTATGTTGATAAAGAGAGGAACCCTTTTCAATTGCCGAGGTTGTGGATTGCAGGCTGAGTGGCCAATTCAACTACATGCAGGTGAGAACACTGATCAAACTGGCTGTCTCATGCCTGGACGAAGACAGAAGCAAAAGGCCAACAATGGAATCTATAGTGCAAATGCTCATTTTAGCTGATGAATCATATAGCACGTCCTAGGATGAAGTTCTATGTAATGGAATTGCCCAACAGGTGGGAAACATTAAGCAGGATGTGTGCTATTGAAGTATAGTTTCTAGTGTAATTTCATTGTGTGGTTGTTTATATGTATGCTTATGTACTTTTCAAATAATGTATCCTTATGTACTGTCATTTACCAAAATTTTACATAATATAGAGTACTCTTTACCTGCAGAATAGACTGCTGCAATGTCTCTGTAACTCATGTCATCCTTAATTAGGGGAAGCTAGATGATACAGTATAGAACCCTGCTGTTCTGAACAAAAATTCTTGAAGGCGTACTTTCAGGCTTCAGCAAACTTGACTGCCCTGCCCCCTCAGGACCAACCTGCAATGCGTGAGAGAAATAGATGCATTAGAGGCAACACCTGCATTTGCTCCATTCTCAAGACCAAAAGAGAGCATCACAGACATTTAGACTTTTTTTTTTTTGAAACGTGAATGGCAGGAGCCCTCGCCTTTCAATTAAGAAAAGAGAGTTTTATGTACAGGAGTTTTTTATGTTTGGCCCCTGCAAGCCAGGGGCGAAAAAAGGCAACCAAAAACAAAAGATTTTATCACATACATTTACTAACTGCTACTTGTTCAATTATCAGGATGGATACATTGTATTCAGGGAGGAATTTATTTATTTTGTCAAAAGCCCAATGATGAATTTGTCTATGTAATGACCTTTTTGCTGAATGTAAATCAGTTACACCAACTATGCATCAAAACAGTGACTGGAGAGAAGATTCATCATATTAGCAGCTGATCAAAACCGACGCGATCAGTTACACTGACTATGAATTTTGTCAAAACCGTTATTAGAAGCTGATCAAGTTAAGCAAGAGGTTATGAAAAGACTGTCTCCAGTCCGAAGGACAAATCAAAATTGTGAGACAGGATATGCTGAGCGAGCTCTAAACTTGTAGTATGAAATAAAAAATGAGCGCTCATATGGCCATTTCGTCAAACACATGGCATGCAAATTGCAGTGAGGCCATCAGGCCGACCACGGGAGGGCAAAACCAAACTGAAACCACTTCCGCTCACTTCACCTGCTCGAGGGGGAGGAGATCGACGCCGGACTTCATGTTTACCCCAGCCGCAGCACGAATCTGCAAATTTCATTAATTTTAATAAAGAGAGTCAAGAAATAACTGCAAAGAATCTTATCTGGCCAAAAGACAGTCAGCCATGTATGTTAACGGAGCTGAAAGCAATTAACAGAGCTAGAAGCAAGTGGCTGGAAGCGCATATACACATATGACACAACCGATAGAGGACGGTCCATTTCCTTATTGGCAATTTGGCATTGAATTCAAATCGACGAGAGCTTCAATTCCAAAATCGAATGGAGTAAGCAAGGATCCAGACAAAGACCTGCTCTCCATGGCCAGTGCCTCCTTGCAAACTCGTAGACTTCTTCAGGAGCTGAAACAAGTTCAAGAAACGAATCAAACCCTAAGCAGCAGTATGAGGGAAATACACAGACGTTCAAAAGATGCATCCTACGCATCCTGTCCTTGCTTAGCTTTTGTGAACGCAGAACCGACTCCTGTGTAAGCCAAGCTGCAAATGTACACAGCAAATGAGGAACTGTTTGCATTGAGATAATTACATAGAAAGTACCCTGCTGCAGAATAGACTGCTGCAATGTCTCTGTAACTCCATGTCAGTCCTTAATAGGGGGAAGGTAGATGATATCTTTGAAGGCGTACTTTCTGCAAACTTAAGTGCCCTGCCTCGCCAACCCGCAATGCGTGAGAGAAATAGATGTATTAGAGGCAACACCTCGCATTTGCTCCATTCTGAAGACCAAAAAGAGTTAACAGCATCACATAAATTTACTAACTGCCACCGGTTCAATTATCAGGGCGTATACATTGTATTCAGGGGAGGAATTCTTATTTATTTTCTCAAAAGCCCATATAATGAATTTTGTCTATGTAATGACCTTTTTGCTGAATGTAAATCAGTTACACTAACTATGCATGAACACAGTGACTGGAGAAGTGCTTTTTAGTATACCGGCCGTAAACAATTAAACTACTTACTATATGCATCACAATAATTTGGAATACAAAAGTCTATTTAAATAAAGCTAACCCTTGCTACATGGATCCACAATAACTTTTTAATACTGCTCGGTGGTGCATCATTAGTTCTGCGAATTAGAAGTAACTAGGCGTGGTTCAATGTTGAACTTGAACCAGGAAACATCGGGAAGGTTTATACCATAGCAAAGTTCGCTATGGCGCATAATTGCCTGCTACATCATTACAATATGGAGAATAAGAGGCCCAGATTGCTCATGTAGCGCAAGAGGTGGCAAGAATGTGCATTTTGGCTGAAAGCACAAAAAGGTAGAAGTGTGGACTCATTGGAACGAACCCCTTTATTAGCAGCTGATCAAATTAATAAAGAGGCGTTATCAAAGACTGCATCTCCAGCCCGAAGGACGAAGCAAAAATCGTGATACAGGATATATATGCTGAGCGAGCTCTAAACTTGTACTCCTCCGATCCCCTAAATAGATATCATTCTCGCTTTTTCCGATGAAAGTCAGCATTTTCAAATTACGAGCAATTATATATTAAATTATAGATATTTATGGCAAGTAATTAGTATCATCGGAAAGATCTTCAAGTATAGTTTTTATTAAATTTATTTGAAGATATAAATGTTGCACGTATTTTATCTAGACGCAGTCGAAAGTTGAAAAATTTGGCCGCACGCACGCCCATGAGTGACATCTAAAAAGGGGACGGAGGGAGTATGAAATTAAAATGAACACTCATATGGCCATTTCGTCAAAACAAATGTTATGCAAAGTCCGTAGGGGAGGCCACCACATCATGCCGACCTTTGGGGAAAAAACCAAACTGAAAAAGACTTCCGCTCACTTCACCTGCTCGAGGGGGAGGAGATCGACACCGGCCTCTTTTTCCAAGACGTTGTACGGAGCATGTAGGTAGGCGGAGACAGTGAGATAGGGCCGGAAAAGGCCAACGCGCATAGCGCTTCGCCTCCGCCAGTTGACGCCCGCATGCTTGGACGCAGGCACCAAGCATGCGAGCCGAAAGACCACGGCGTATCTGTTGCCGTAATGGTGATAGCTCGTTTGTTGGGACAATCGGAGATTTTTGATCATTTGGTCCAATCGGAGGTTTATCTAATTTTTTTGCCAAATTTAGGTAACGATATGGAAGAATGGGGAATCGTAACTTACACATACACCATGGTAATGGGTAAGACAATATTCCACATGTGTGTCTTCTACAACAAGCTGTCTGTATACACATACACCTAATTATTCATACTAGAAAATAAATTCATTTTGGCACACCAGCCAGCGCAGCACACGTGGAGCATGGCAATGTGTGTGCATGTGGGCACGTGAACGATGAAACAGGCGGTACGTAGTAATTCACTCATACAGACGATACAGTACTTGTTGTTACATACAGACATAGTGTATTCATTTCATTCTACGGGGCACACTTCAATTATGGATCGAATGCCTAGAATAGGTATGATCTTGTAAGATGTAAATCCGGCTTCAAGATAATCTTCTTCCTCCTCGCTCATCTCGCTCGGCGCCATTCATGACATTATGAAGAGATCAAACAAGCATTGTCTCCACATTCTTCGGTTAGATGATGATGACCCTGCTCCAACCACGATATCTAGTATTATCACTTTCCCTCCTTCAACGGGTATCGCCTTCTTGCAGTTCTTTAATATCTTGACACAGTCGGCATCACCCCAGTCATGCATTATCCACTGAAGTGATGAATTCAACCAAATAAATGAAATAAAGGTAACATCACAATTAATACACTAAGTGAATACCCTATGGTTGGATTGGACTCCATCGGTCCCTAATTAAATAGATAGATATGTACTCCCTCTATCCCAAAATAACCATCATTCTGACTAAATATGGACAATAACATATTATTGTTTACCATATATATAATAGTAGCATTTAGATAGATCATTAAATCTATTTTAAAATTATTTGGAACGCAAACTTTATTAATATTTTTCTACAAAATTAGTCAAATTTAAAAGAAACATATGTAAATAAGAGCCGTAACACTGTGGTAACACTTATTTTAGGATGGAGGTAGGAAACTTAGAATGGATTAAATATTTTAGAGAAGACCACACTGCCCTTCCTTATACTGATCGGTGATTGTTCCAATAACACGTTAGTTCTAACATTTTACCACACATATTCATAAACTAAACAGTAAGAATGGGAGATGAGATAAGACAAGACATAGTAAATGCAAGGAGATACACTACTGCAATATCTTTGATCAAGGTCATGGTTAATGGTGGTCTTAGCCAGGACAGTTGATCGGTTAATTAGGTAACACAAGCGACCCTTCTATACAATTAACCGTGTGGCACTAGTAACCAAGCGATTTTGCGGGAGACACCTCCGTTTTTTTCGGTAGGGCATATTTTTTTTGCCGCCCGCGGTTCTATCGAGGAGCGTTTTGCGTGGCGGGCGTTTTTATTTTTGCATGGCGGTCACATTTTGCCCATGCCAAAAAATTCACCGTGGGCGAGGCGATATTAGCTGCCACGCCACGCACAATCTGCGACCCGGGCCGTGGCGAGCCCGATAGCCGTGTCGGTATAAATTGAAGTTAGGGTTTCCTCACTTCGCCGCTCCTCGACCCAGAGCGCCCCCCTCCTCCGCCCCTCTGCGCGCACCGCCCCCCCCTCCTTCTCTCCTCCTACGCCGATCCCCTCCCTTCCCCGGCGTTCCCCTCCTTCCCCAGGCGGCGGCGGCGCCCTTCCCTTTCCGGCCGCGGCCGGCTCTGCCTCCCTCGACACCGGGTCTGCCGAGGCGGCCAGGCGGCCGGCCCGGGAACAGGTCGTCCTCGGCACTAGCGCGGATGCGCGGCTCAGAGGCGGCGGCGGTGATGAGCGGCTCCAAGGGGCGACGGCGGCGCGGATCCTCTCCTGCCGTCCTCCTCCGGGGCGCTGGCGTGGATCCGTCTTGGTGGCTGCTCGTGGCGGGGTCCGGGTCTGCGGTGGCGGCTGGCCGAAGGCTGGGCGCTGTGACTGGTCTTCCGGATCCGGCCCCACCTCGAGTCCGGCCTCCCGACTGTGGATCCCACATCCCGTGGCGAATCCGGACGACCGGCTGGCGGCTGGGCCCGAGCCGGCCGGATCAGGTGGCGGGCCGGTGGATCGCTGATTCGAGGCTACCGGCCGCGCGATGCACGGTCGGCGGTTGGCGGATGCAGGCGGCCGGCGCCGGATCCTACCAGCGAGCGCTCCGCGCGGCTCCAGATCCAGCCAGTGTTCTGCCGTGGTCCATACCCGAGATCGAGGCCCAGTTGGGTGCAGGTTTGAAGCTTTTTGTTTTTGCTTTTTCGTCATATAACCGTGAGGCACATTTGCCCACCACCTAAAATCAAAACGCCCACCACTGAAAAACTATTTTCGGTACTAGTGCGTGTTTCCTAAGGTGCTCCCCACCTCCTTTTAATAATTTAACCGAGGCGGTTTGTTACCTTGTTCCCGCCTCCGCTAACTCATACACATAATATACTTTTTCAAATTTGATTTTGAATTTGAACTTGGAAAACT